>WAAD01014220.1:61088-71331 GCA_013389945.1 Fregata magnificens
GGGCAGAGCCGGCAGCGGCGGGCGGTGCGCCGGGCGCGCGGCTCTGTTCACCCTTCGGGGCGCCTCGAAGCATGTTTTGACGGTCTTTGGGGTGGCTGGGTGAGAGTCCTCCTCGAGACACGAGTGGTAAAAACTTCTCGCAGGCAGCCCTTGTGGAAGATGCCCTTTTCTGCCTCAGGTTTCCTCAGGTTCCTTCAAGCTTCCTCTGCAGTTTTGGGGAGCTCTGTAGGCTCTCCTGGTTATGGCTGCTGAAAGGGAGCAGCGCGCGTCCTTTCAAAGTTACGGGAGCTGTTAGAGAAAGTTAATGGCGCGTTTTGCTGCTCCTGGCTTTGGAAACTTGTGTCGCCCAGTGTCAAAATATTTGTGATGCAGCATTGTTGTTTGGGTACGAGATAGTACGTAAATGTGTTTCCTGCAGGGTTCTTCGGAAGATCCGTTCATAGAAACTCTGCTCTTGTCAACAGCGTTAATTTGGGGTTTTTTTAAATTTTTTTAAAAAAATCTTTAAAGGGGTCACATAATGGTATTTTGTAATGCCCTTCCCACGTCTGTGGCAAGGTTGAACCTCTCTCTAACACTGCCTTACGGTTGAAGCCTTAACCTGGGTCTTTTTATTCTGAACGTTGAAACCCGTTGATGCATTTCAGCTGTGTGCTATGATTTGCAAGGATTTGGGTGGCCTCGTGTTCTCTGCTAGTCAGCAAACTGCAGCAGGAAAAGACTCTTTTAAGAGCTTTTGCGCCCTGTCCCAGTTCAGGAGAATCAGTGGCAGTGTTAGTATTTGTTTATCTCATTTTAGATTGTTCTCCTGAGAAACAAGGAGGAGAAGATGATCTGATTTGCACTTCTTGTGTGCTCTAATCATTTTTTAGTCTACCGTTTCAGTCAAGTTTGGCAGGTATGTAGGAGCCCCAAAGACATGGTGTTGTGAGCTGTGAGAACTAAGTAAGTGGCTGGAGGAGAGGGCCTGAGGTTAGTGGCGCACAGAGGGAGAGCAGGATTTGGGCGCTCTATCTTCAGCTGAGGAGCTGCTCTCTGGTCAGTCAGCATTCGTGCCGTTCGCCTCCGACCCCCTATGTGCTTGCTCTCGGTGATCTGAAGGATGCGCGGAGCCAGAGTTACTGCCCAGGAAGCAGCTCGGGCCTTGCAGAGCAAAGGTGCTCCCCTTCGGTCCTCTGCCTGGTACGTGCACCAGGCTGCAAGACTTGCGCTGAGGAACTTCGCTGTGGTTTGCAGCGCGGGCTCATCGGCGGTGCTCGAGATTGAGTTTGAGATTAAAAGCTTTTTCCTGTGACGTTCTGCTGATAGGAGAAAAATATACAAAAGACGTTTTGAACGTTCTCTAGCAAAACAAGGAGCTTTTGTGCTGAGGACACTGAGTGTGATCCTGAGCGAGAAGAGTAGCGATTAGTGTCCCTCGGAGTGGTCCCTTTGAGAAAGTTGTACTCTGTGAGAGCGCGGAAACGAATGAGTAGACGAGTCTGTGATAGTTTAGCTTGTTACGGGCATTTTTTGGGGACGTGTTTCTTACAGGTGTGAGTAACCATGGCTCTGATTTAAAGATGTTCTTCCCCTGTGATCTACTGCACTTAAGTAGCTAATCTTGTGGATAATTGATTAGTGGACAAAGTGCTGGACAAATCCTTAAGTGGTCTTATGTCACGCTCTAAAAGTGGCCAGGTCTTGCTCACCTTTTGAGCAACCATATGTGTAAGTTCGACGTGCCCAATCCATAGATATTTAAGCTTCACGATTTGGACTCACAAGTAGAGCAGTTCTGACCACTGTGCCTGGTGTTGGGAGACGAGAGGCTCACACGTTAGAGTCCCTCAGCACCTGCAGTCTTCACGTTTTCTGTGAACAGTATTGAACCTTTGCTTTGGAGTGAGCTGTGAGTGAAGGGCATGTGACTGCTCTGGTTATAAATTCCTCCTATTCTGTAAGTGTATGTGAAAAATCTCCGTAGTTAGCAATCTGGTGGTCAGTTTTGTGTTAATCTCCCTCTGGGGACCAAACGTGTACATTTTGTACTGGAGGTATATAAAATATTTTGTTTCCTTGTTTTTGGGGTTTTGTTTGTTTGTTTTTTTAATCGTACCATGTATCTAAGTGTCTAAGGGCAGGAATTTGAAAAGACAGGTGAAGATACCTTAGCTGCGTTATGATAAGCCTTTTAACTGTGTATGTCTTATTGCTCATGTGCTGTACAAACAATATTAAAATAATGTCAAGTTTCATTGTAAAAAAAATTTTGGGAAATTCTTTGGTTTTGAGATGAGGTTTAGAATGTTTTGTGAAACCATCCTGAGAAAGATTGGTCTAAGAGACTGTAGCGCGAGCTTGGAGACCTTACATTTCTTCCTTTTCCACCAGCCTCACTAAAATAAGCGGACTTGAAAAAATAAGAAATAGAGCAACTTTCTGTTAATGTTCCCCTTTCAGCCTCTCGGAAAGACACACCTGAAACCAAGACAAGACTAATTTAAGATTAAATATTGTACTTGCTATTGCTCTTGATTATACCCGTCTTGCAGGAGCTACGTTTTTGTGTGCCAGCGCAGTACAGAGGAGGTTGTCAGGCTCCTGTGACGGACCTGACGGGTGGAACAAATGGAGGAATACGCCTATTAGCGTGACGAAATTAATTTATGTTCCAAAGCAGATGGTACAGAAGGTAGTGTTGTCTGGCGGTTTTCTGTAAAGAGACTTATTACCCAGGTGGCAAGGGGGGGGGGAGGGGCGGGAAATACACCCGTCACTTCCCAGGAAATATCTTTTCTTCCAAGTGTCTGTTACATTTGGAGATAGTGACCTGATTTTTTGATTAAACTTATTATTGAACATTGGTTTTCAGTGAAAACCGTTATCAGTGCCAGAGGGCTGAGTAGCATATTAATGGTTTATTGGCTGAAGTGCTGTGATATGACAGCTGGCTGTCTTCTAGTGGATATGTTTTATTGCAGGGACTATGTCAAAGCAGGCTCTGGTTATGTTCCTGAGATGTCTGCTTTTGAGAACGTCAGTGTAAACATTTTAGATAATGTGGGAGTGGCTTTTTGAAGATAATATCTTCATACATATCGTTGCAAGTGTGCGTTTTATGGTATTATCAGCACAGAGAATGAAGCAACACATGGTAAGAACTTCTCCTGTATTTAGGGAAAACAAAGCTTTTGGTATAAAGGCTCAAAATAGTTGGACATTGCTTTTTTTCTCACACACACACCCTCCCACCTGCCCCCCACCCCCCCCCAAATGTGGCACTCCTTGTGCTGGCCAGGGGTAGGGATGTGCATGTCTTAGTGTTCCTCCCACCCCAGTCGTTTCACTCCCTGTCCCCAACTATTTCGCTCAGGCCATAGTGGCACATGTTCTCAAAATAACTGTTCCTGTTTTTACGTTTCCTTAGAAGATGCCATCTTTTCTTCCTTTGTTAGTTTTAAATCGCAGGAATTAAATTGTAAACAAAATGACAGTTACTCTTCTGAGATCCTACTGATGTAGGAGGATAAAAATCAGAGAAAAGATGATAATAGGGGAGGGACGAGGGAAAGGAATGTGTATTTCTGTAAATAAGGGGTTGTGTGAGCACCAGGATCAGTAACGCCCATTTTTTCATTGCCTCAGGTCTCTTAGCTACCATCTGTGTAAGTTTGTCCAATACCCAAACTGAAAGAAAAGATTCCCTTTAAATTTGTGTTGCTTGTAACATCTCTCAAGTCTCTAATGCCCTTTAGGATCTGCGTTCCTGCTTCTGTGGAGTAGTCTACCTGCATGACAGTACAAAATACTAACCAGAATAATAACGTTAAAGTGGATGTTTGCTTGTGTTAGGTAAATGACCAGAAAGCTTCCTTAATTTTTTTGGTGCTATAGAGATGTACTAACTTTCAGAACTTTTCGAAAAGTCAGTAGGAACTTTTTTCCAAATGCAGTGCGTGCAAGTGTCAATAGTGTGGCCTTTTTTAGGATAGACTTGAAAAATAATGGTCTTACAAATGGTGGTGGCGATGTACAAGCTTGGTTCTTTCACACTGATGGGCCCTAAGTGAAGCCCTCTACACTGTTTCAGAGTAGTTTCTGTGGGACTTTTTTTGGCATAAAAATGTATCTCTGCTCTTCAAGACACTGTTTCTGTGGCTGGTCTTGGGTGAAAATGTTCTTTTTTTATTGGAACGTCTCTTCCAACGTTTTCTCCTCAGGTACAATTGAAAAGTTTAGTTTAACATCTGTGCATGGCTTAGCGTATTTCCCTTGAATTTGTTTTCTGGCTTCAAAAATTGCTCTGTCATGACGCAGTTTCTTTTATGAATAATGGTGCAATAGGAACAAGAGCTACCGTCTGCTGTGGTTCTCCAGTAATCTAGGTAATGTCACTCTTTGCTCATGCGTAAACTTTTAAGTTTTTATTTCGTGAAGGTGATGAGCCTTTTCTTTGTGGCGTTGTTGTTCTTACTAATTTCGGAGTGTGGTTTGCCTGAGAACTTTGTTGGTTTAAGGCTGGTAATTCTAAAGTCAGTCTATAGGTAGTCTCTGTGAACAATCTCTGCTGATCTAAGTTGGCCACCACCATTGACATTACACTTAGAAATAAGAAAAAATGGGAGCTTACCCGTTGCTGCTACTGAATATGCTGCGAGCTGCCTGGAAGATGGCGACAACGATTAAGTTGAATTAAGGGGCTGGATTTTCAATTTTTTTTTTTATACTGAATAATCTTAAGGATGTTAACCTTGTTTTGAGAGTAGCACCGGTTTGGTGCAGTTGCCAAACACAAATTGTTTTACAGATTTGTGGATTGTGTTGATCCTGGACTTTGGTATTTGCTGGGGTGGGTTGTTAGACCATGTACGTGCTCACACTTGTTTTTGAGCGTGCTGATGGACTAAATTGTGCATCAGAAGGCTGGGTGCCGGCTGGTGTTCGAATTAATAACGTGCACTTCAGAGCCTGTGCTGTGGCACTTCGCTCCTGGATGCATGTGTAAAAGCTGGGCAGTTTTCAGAGTTACAGTACTTTACAGGTATTTCAGCCGCGTCGTTGAAGAAACTGTCATTTAAACCCTGAACTGAAAAAGGGCAACGTTTTGTGCTTTGGTGTATGTGTTAGGAGTACTGCTGCTAACGGATGTGGGGTGCTGCTTAGGTCCGTTGCTGTTATCCTTTTCTCTGTTGAGCAGTGGAGAAATATATGGTAGACCTGATACGGCTACACACAGACTTCAGTTTAGATTAAATATGAAATTTGTTGGGTTACCGCGTGCAATCCTTAATCTTTTTCTTTAAAAAATATAAATTAAGAAAAGCCATGTTTTCCTTTTAACTCCCTCAATCAAAAATGAGATAACGTAGAGTCGTGGGGTTTTTTAGTTATGGCATTGTCTTGGTTTGCACGGTCTTGTACAGCTAGATTAATACAAGCTTAGGAGAAATTTTCATTTAGGGACATTCAAAACTGAATGCTTCCAAACTTCCTGCTGAATTTAGAACACCTGTTGTTCCTTAGATTTCATGTGAAATTTGAGGTGTTAAAATTATTTTAGAAATTGTTCTAATTGGAGGCTTTTTTTAGTAATGGTATGTTTCCATGCTGACATTCCTTTGAAAAAATGAAGGAAAATTATCTTCTAGGCTTTTATTTAGCATTTAAAGCTCTAATCTGAAAAAGTGTGGGGTTTTGGTTTTTTTGTTTTGGTTTTTTTGTTTTGGTTTTTTTGTTTTGGTTTTTGAACCCAAGTAAAAAATAGTGTGTCGTTTCTGGGGTGAGGCTAGTAGTAAGAGTTTATCATTAACCAGGGTATGACTGCAAAGTTGTCTCTTCATCTCCTTTAATTTTTTAAGTACTCGAGATAAAGAAAACCCCGCAGGATTGAGAGAACTTTGTATAAATAACGTAAAGCCAAGTGACTTTGGAAGTTCATGAAATAAACGGAGGATTTCTAACTACTTAAATGACTGCGATAAGATTTGATTGTTAACAGAAAAATAAACGGAAAGCTGGTGTAGTAAGGACATGTTTATTGTTCCCTCTAGATTTTTTTCATACAAGGAAGAGTAATGAGAGCTTGGCAATAAACTCAGATTCTTATTAAATGGTACCCGAGTAGTTTGCTTCCCTAAACTTTAAGCTTAAGTAGTAAGGCAGGAAGGGGTGACTTGCAGTCATCTAATGAGCCAACTGTTTCGTATTTTGTGTCGAAGAAGTGTTTTGTATACCCTCATGAATGTCTCGCTGTTTCCTTATGTTGCTGTAAAAGCTGAAAAGTGTTGATCAGAAGCATTAGCCAATGGATCACCTATCCTTGTTTGGGGAACAGAGTTAGATTATGCATGTTTTTGGAAAGCCACTATGTATCTGATGGCTGATAATGTTTGCCAGACTTTAGTGCCTGGAGCTTTGAATTCGCTAGGTGGCTGTTTTCAACAGTAGTAATCTGAGAGCTATTTATCAGTAAATATAAAAATGGAACCTAATACCTGCAATTCAGTCCCAACCTTGCTGTTTAATTTCCTTGAATGCTCATAAATACTTCTCCAGTCAATGTGATTTGCCAAAAGTCAGTATTTTATCTTAGTATCTTAAATGATAAATGACGCATGAAAATTTCACCACTGTTTTCCATTTGAAAAACAGAAGAATGAGCCTTATCCTGGTACGAGTTAAACATAAGTGTAGTAGTGATCCAAGTTACTGTCTTAGGCTTCCTGCCAACTTTTAGTAAATCCTCTTGAGAAGCAGTCTTTCTTGTCATGGTCTCTGTTTGTCTGTGGTGATCGTCTTTTGGTGCAATGGGTGGGAGAAGCTGGATTGCAGGGAGAGCTGAAGTGAGAGAGCAGGAGAGGAGCTTGCGAGACTCAGATGTGCTTGCCGTGGTGCTGCCTGTCTGGAGATGCTTTTCCTACAACCTGGAGTGATGCAGAGGGGAGAAAAACTGCTGGAAAGGGCGTTGTCACCAGCTTGGCTGGTCCTTCTACCAGCCAGAGGTCGGTTTAGCAGGCAAAGATATCACCTGCCTCTCCTGTGCCCAGAGGAGCAGGGTGAAGCATTCATGGTCAGTGCCGCTTTCCGCTGCTCGTCACCATGAACACATGCACGGTGAACAAGTAGAGAAATGGTGTTTTATTAATGTATGCAAACAAAAAAAAAGGGAATTTGGTGGTGAAATGCCCAAGAAAGCTGTATCTCTGACTGAGCATTGGAATTATTGGGGGTGTGGCTTATTCGTTATCTTTGGGATTATTTATTTTTTTTAAATGAAATGGGCAGTGGTATCAGGATGACAACTTGCATGCAGAATTGCAAGAAAATCTTACTTTCTGAGTGAATATCTACTCTTAGGGTAGTAAATGGGAGTATTGTTGTTGGCCTCTCTTAAGGTTAGAAATTGTTTTCCTGTATATCTTGCGAAGGAATATGAGCTCAATAGGAAAAGGATATAGCTGTAAGAATGTATGCTTACATCAGAATAACAGATGAGTCACCACTGAAATGCCACATTTATAGAAAAGGAGAATTTACTTTATTGATTAGGTAGTTCCTTTCTACTCCCTTCACAATTTAAAGGGAAAGTTTCCTTTTTGTTTAGATTTTAATGACCTCATTCCTTCATATGCAATCCTTGTAAATGAAAGCCTTGTTTTCTCCTAGAGTTGTATTTAACAGAACACATTCATAGGGAGGAATAATTGCACTTAGCTTGCAAATTCAAGACCAGTAGTTTCTAGGAAACAAATATGTAAAAGAGTTTCCATGCACTAATCATTTCCGTAGTACAAGCAACCAAACAAAGCCTTACTACTGAAAAGTTATTAATTAAAAAAAAAAAAAAAAAAAAAAAAAAAAAAAAAACCCCAAAACAACCAAATCCCACAAAACCGTTGTCCAAGGCTAAAGTCATTCTTTCTTCTGGAGTTGTGTGATATTATTGGGTCGTCTTGTTGCAGTCAGCTTTGTTGTCTTGATTAATGAATGGGTTTCTTGAGAGGTGAAACTTTAATGAGAAGATGTGTTGTTAATAATTCTTGCCCTTTATCCTCTTAATTCTGGGTGGAATCATCTGTCTTTTCTTGACCAAATCAGTTACAATAAAGAGCAAACAGATGAAGTTAAAGTGTGTTTTGCAAGTGTCAGGTTTAGAAAATGTTAGATTTTTTTTCTTCTTAAAAAAGAAACTTATTTCAAATTTTAGGCCTAAGTTAGGGAAGTGATGCATGCTTGGGTTTCCAGTCTTTTTTTTTTAAAGGAATTGGAAATATGATGTTTTCTGGATTGATCTGCTTCTCAGATAAATTTAAGAACTGGATTTGCAATTTGCATACAGAAATCATTGCTGGTGTTTGTTTTTTCCAACAGTACCTGCTTGTTTTGATGATACAGAAGCCATTTAGATAGCTAAGACACATCCCATGGGTGTTTGGTTTTCTTTTTTGGGTTGGGTTTGGTTTTTTTTTTTTTTTGGAACACAAATGAACCTAAGCCACACTACAAACTTTCATAAATTAAGCGAAAATGGAATTTTCCCTGTTTTACTTGCAAGGGTGGAGTCACAATTTAGTACAGAATATTTAATGAGGTCACTAAAATTGTTTCATATTGCATTTATTTCATTCTCTAATACTAAATTTGCATGAAGACAACAATTTTCAGCTTTCTGATGTTGTGTAATAACTCCGTTTGTTCCTCTTTTCAGATATTGTGGATGGAAGTGACCTGAAGCAATTTTTTGAGAACAATTATTCTCAAATTTATTTTGTATTCTATGAAAACTTCATAACACTGGAAAACAGCTTGAAACAAAAAGGTAAGTTTTAGAGTTTTGCCAGCAATTATTGAGTCAGTTTTCCCTAACTGTTCTCAAAAGCATTCTATTAGGGCTTATCTAATGATTATATAGTCCACAATTATCTCTATTTGCATTAATAGTTTCATGAATTATTAATTAGTATTACTATTTTAATTTTATGGTATCAGAAGAGACAAGCATGGAAAATTGCTCTCTGAAATGTCATAAGTAACTGAAAAGAATTCTGAATACATTTTTATGGCTAAGTGTCATTTCAGCACAAAAATGAGGTCTTGTGCCTTTATATACGTATCCTTTCATCTTGTTTTGAAGTACGCAAGGCCTTCGTCCTACAATTAAGCATATGTCTGTTCAACTGAAACATTGTCAGAGTTTGACAGACCAAATCTCAGTGTTGAAGATACGTCGGTAGGAATAGCTGTTTACTTGGAGATGACCACAATGACAATGCTTTGCAGGTCTGGGACTCTAGATGTCCCTCATTCATAATCAAGAGAGAGAGGCACTGCAGTTTGGAAACATCTTGCTCTTTTGATATTAGATAAAGGTGAAGAAAAATAAACTGAGTGTAATATTTTGACTTCAGTTGAATAACAACAATGTAATTTCGCCATCTGTCTCATACCGTATATTTATGGCAAACAATATTGTTTTCTGTCCTGCAGGGAATAAATCACAAAGGGAGGAGCTGGACTCCATTCTCTTTCTTTTTGAAGTAAGTTTTCCATACCATGAAACTAATTTTTATTTTAAGTCTCATTGTCATTATATGCTTACTTACACCTTTACAATGAGGGGTGAAACCAGGTATCAATCAAAATGACAGTAGGTGTCCGTGACTATACAAGGTGAAAGGCAGAAAAGAACTAGGGTGTGCATTAAGTTCTCAGATACAACAACAATAAAAATTTTATTATGCAATGGGAATGTTGGTTGAATGAATATCCAGAGTTAAGAGATTTTATCAAAATGACTTGAAAATGACGCAGTAATATATCTGTCCTCAGGAACCGAGGATCAACTCTTTGAAAATGTCCTGTTGTTTTTCAGCAGAATTTGGGAGCGAGTGATCAATAGTTGCATAGCTTCTGTTTAGGCTAAAGCTGTCAAAATAGCCTTTTTTCTTTTTTTTTTTTTTTTTTTTTTTTTTTTTTTTTAATTAAATATGTTCTTGCTTCTGTATTTTATGGGGGGCTAGTTCAAAACAACAGTACTTTTTCCCTACACTTTGTCAGTATGAAGTTCAGTGTTATGTTTATTTTGAATGTGTCACAGCAGGAGTTTGGCCTCTACTCCTTTCAGATGGAGGCATCTATTGTGACTGTAGTATTTGGTCTTGCAGCACAAGGAAAATAAAAGGAGTTGTCAACTACTGCATATCAGTTTGATCTGTGTGTGAAATGTTAATTTGGTGTTTGTTTTTTTTTTTTTTTTTTTTTT
>WAAD01014220.1:71368-84766 GCA_013389945.1 Fregata magnificens
AAATTCAGTGGAGCATCTTTCACTTCCAGAAGCATATCCTTCCCAGCGCTGGCGGTCATAGCACTTGCAGTGTGTAGGGAGGAAATATTAGCTAGTTAACTTTTGCATAATCAAATTAGGATGTCTTTAATTTAAAGAAGAATAGACTGTGATAGATCATTTTCCAAGGGACCTCTTTAATTAGTTATTACCGAAATATATTTGGCTGTGAGAAAAATATCACTCAACCAGATGAAAGCCTAACATATAAAAAAGTTTTTATAATGCACACCAGAAGTCTTAGCATAAGCTCTACCTGTCTCTGAAGTCAGACATCAGTGGTGCCTTTAGTTGTTTTTGTTTTTGTTTTTTTTTTAAACAATTCATTAGGTAAATAATTGGTCTGCTTTCTTTCTTAAAGGTAAATACACAATCTTCTGTTGATTTCTCTTTGTTAATCCAACTACTAACTTTTCACTTGAGTATTGCATCATAGAAATGTTATCTTTGTTTATATTGTGGCTTGTGTTTTGGTAGGGGTGGTAGAAAAAAACCCCAAAACTTTCAATGGGACTCTAGAAATTGAAATTAAAACAAAGGTTAAATGTTCTCAACTCTTATCCCTCTCTCTAAAAATGGAAAAAAAACCCCAACCTGAAAGAAAAGCCTCAGAAGTATATGGCTTCATTTTTTTGCATTAATGTATAGTTTGTAGTTAGAATAATATTTATATTGACAATAAGAATGATGCTGTTTAGCCTAACATGCCTGTAATATGAAAAATGGTCATGCAAATGATGACATGAAATTCCAGATTTTTGTGGTCTCATCTGACATTTATGATGTAGCCAGTTCATCTCCCTTTTCTTTTTCTCCCTCCCTTCACTCCTTTAACTACAAGACTGCATTTTCAGACTTAAATCTGAAAATCAAATTGTGGTTTCTGCTACTTACGATATTAGTAAAGGGTCTGCTTTAGGATTTTGCATGAGGCAGTCTCAAAGAACATGAGCTCATATATCTGCTAGGACTGTGTTTGGGGCAGGAGAAATTCTTCTTCCTCCTCTCTCCCCACCCCCAGTGGAGAAGGTATCACCACATTTACTGAGCAAGGCTGTGCAATTTAATTGGAGCTCATTAATACACTTACTCTGTGGTCTTGAATAACTAATTAAATTTCTGTGGCTATGTCATTGAATGGAAAATAGCTAATGCTTACTTACCCAGTTAAAGTGAATAAATATGTATTCCCATGTCTTGAAAACGGGTGACTAATAACTGCCCGTTTAATACCGCTTAAAAAGATCAAGAGAACATACAGTATGAAGAAGAAAAAAAACCCAAAACATAGTTACATGTGAACAAAGTATTGCTTTGGGTCCCGATCGAGGAGAATTATATTATAGCCTAGTCATCATCAGCTTTGAGGAAGAAGAAATCATTTAAGATATTTATGTGGAATTTGGAGCGATCTGCTTCATGGTGTTTATCTCCTGGAAGTAAATTTGCAGTCTGTTTATAACTCTAACACTTGATAACTTAATGCATTGTAGGAAAACAGCTTTTTAGAGGGCCTTTTAACGCATGGAACAAGAATATATTGGTCTGAACACAGGGCAAGAAAAAATGTAAATGCCAAGTAATTAAACATTCATATTGTAAGCCATAGGAGACAAAACTAAGTGATTGTTAAGCTTGCCATATTTAATCTGATGTCAGTGTGAGCCAGAGGTTTCCTAGAGTTTTCTTCTAATTAGCTAAATAGGTAATTACTTAGGATTAACAAATCCTGAGTCCAGGTGCTGAGGGTTAACTGTTTAAAAATCAATAAAAATATTTATGAAAGGAATTGACTTCTGCCTCTTCTGGTGTAGTTTGGTGGGTGTTTTGCTGCTGTTCTTGAGTGACACCTAGTGTGTATGTTAAGCAAAAGTAACAAATGCGTTTTCCACAAGTGCTCTGAAAACTAAGTTGACTCAGTTGTAATTTATTGAAGTCTCAATTTTACACATCAGCTACGTAGCTTGGCCACTCCACAATACCATCAAACAACATATTAATCAAAGAAGAAATATTAATCAAAAGGGAGTAATATGAAAGGCTAACAGTTCATTTTGTAAAGTGCTTTTTTAGAACTAATATTACAAAGTTCTTAGATCTAATGTTATATACTCTAAGGTGCTTTGGCCTTGTCTTTTTCCGAACAGATATTCATTAAATGATATGGCAACTCTAATTATCTGTATTATTTTTCCCTGTTTCAGCTAAAAGGCCAAAATTTTTTTTTCTCTGTTAAGGCTTAGTTATCTCCAGATTTGTGGTATATTTTCAGAACATGTTAATATTGTATCTTGTATCACTGTTCTCTATGATTTGGGGGCATTGTTTGTTATAGCTGTCAGCTGAGCACTGTGTGTCAGAACTCACGAAAGGTGCACTATGTTTATGTAAGTTTTCTAGGTCCCGTAAAAGTATTATGCCATCATTTGATTGTGAAAGCTTGGATTTTTTTTTTTTTTAATGAAGTTTTTTTTTTCTTGCAGCATCAGATACTGATTCCTCTGACACTTTTTTTTTTTTTTTTTTTTTTTTTTTTTTGCATCTGTAAGGAAATAAGAGCAGACTGATGGTTTTGATATAAAACCTAGATCAATTTCTTTCCATCCTCTATAATTACGCTTTATTAGTTAAGAATAGCCACATCTCTTATGCTGATGCAGTCATAAAATTCATTACACTGATTTAACACTTTCACTGTATGAAATATTTTATTCTTAGAATTTTTCAGATACTCCTTCTAATGTAGTAAAGCTTCCCAAAGTCAGTTACAGTAGCCGCTATTGTTGCTAGAAGTTTTTCAGATACTGTCAGCATAGTTCAGGTCTCACTGCAGTTTTGTAGATAGCTGAGAAGATGGGATAGGTACTCCTACCTCCCACAGATGGTACGTATGCTGAAAGCTCCTTGGTATGGATGTTTTTACTTGTTTATTTTTTACCAGTGCACATTAATATAAAGTGCCCTTGTGTTTTATGGGTCCTTATTTATAAAAGCTTACTGTGTTTTTTCATATAGTTTGTACAAAGAGGTTTGTTTATGCTGTACTCTCTTAATTACTTTAAGTCCATGCTTTGTGTGGAACGTTTTGTTTCTTGCACTTGGTGAAAATGTGAACAGTGTGAGTCCCTGGGTTCGGACACAGAGTAAGCACAATTTTTTTTTTTTTTTTTTTAAGAATCTACAGAATTATAACTCTGGAAAGGTATCTAATGTAACTCATACTGGCCTTGCTGTGATTATGCTTTCTAGACCCTTTTATCTGTCAAGTCTAGCCTTCCACCATATGCCTCTTGCCCTGCTGAAATGAGGAGAGGCTAGCTGTGGCTATAAACAGGAATAGACGGAGCGGTCTGTTTTGACCTACCTTAGAAGTTGAGCAGCAACATTTTAATGTGTCATTCTTAGGTCTGATTTGGAGTATCCTGAGTACGTACGCAGCAGGTGGATTTAAATATTAGATGGATGTAAAATAGAATATAAATGTGCTAATAGCCTCTGCAGTATTTGTATTATACACACTCAAACTCATGGTCTGCTTTGGCTTTTGTATAACACTGAGTGTTTTTCCAGAGAGGATAATCAATAAACTGTTAGCACTTGCCCAACCATACTTCGAGCTCTTTATTTTGCAGCAGTAGCTACTGGTTTTAATATAGTATTGTTGTCCTTAGAAGTACATCTAAATATAAACTACAAATGGCCACATACTCAGAAGATTAAGATGTGGTATAAATCCATTGAAACATGGATTGGTCTGCTATCAGAATGTGAATGTAACGATTACAGAAGCAGCTGTATAGCCTAAATTTATTACTGCAGATGTGCACAAGTTACTTGTTCTGCAAATGCTAATGATAATTCAGTATAGGTTTCTAATTGGCTATAGTCTGTTAGCAACCCTTTTGAAAAGTAGATTACAGACCATACACAGTAAATACACTGCATCTGTCAGAGGAACACCTGCTGTGGTGGTAGGTGACCAGATAGCTCTATGCACTGACACAGCTTGGGAATATAAGCTTCTTTTTTAATACTGCCTAGTAATGCACTTAAATGTAATTTTTAAAATGTACAACTTTGGTTTATTCTGGACTAAGATTGCTGTGAATATTTTAAATATCGAATTCTTCCACCACATTGTAGGTCTACTTTACATAGACTACTGTGTGAATTAGCAATATTGGTTAAGCAGCTTAAAACAAATCTCAAAGCCAGTGGTGATTTTTAGGAGGTCATTTTCAGTTTCATAAAAACCTGCATCAGTGGAACTTTTGGCAGTTTTTGATTCATAACTCTTTCAGAAGACTTTAGTGCTGTGTTGCTGTTTTTGTGAATGTGCAAAAGGATACTCTTTTATATTTAGCATTTTCTTGGAGTGGTTTGCTTATCTTAGGACGTTGCTCCTAATTACTTGCTACATTTTGAATAAAACTGAGTAAAATTGAATTCTGCAGAAATAAATTGTGCATTGAAACTGGCCAATGTGAAAAGTACTTGTAAAATTCTCTACAAGGAATAATCAAGCCAAGTTATTGTTGAGTTCTTATTGCCACTGGTCGTGGTTTCTCATTTCTGGGGATTATCCCCTTCATTTAACTTTCTTCTTACTATTTGCATTTTCCTCATGTCTGTACAGCTCAGTGGCTTAATTTCCCCATCTGCAGGTTATCTTACACTTGAAATCAAAATACCATTAGGAGTCACAGCTTTAAATTCAGGTTCTAGGTTCTCTTACAGCTTTTCAGTTGGTTCCCTGTGCCTACTGTGATTACCAGTTCCACTGTTTAACCTCAAGTCTGTCACACAGACTTGGTTGGCTGATTCTCAAGCTCAATAGAGTAAAAAGGGCTTATTTGTTTATAACAATAAAATTGCTTATAGCCCTTCTTTCCCACACATAGAAAATTACTTTCTGAACCATCTGTAGTTTGTTCTGCCGTAATTCTGATCGGTTCATCTATTATTGCTCTTAAAGAAACATTGACGTTATTCTTAGTGTTCTGTTGTAAATTCTAACTCTGTTGCATATGTTCGACTTCAGAGATCTTACTGTTTAACGTTATGCCTAGGGCAAGAATAAGTATCTTGCGTGCTTTGGGCAGACATTTTCTCTCAACGAATTACTGTAAATAATTTATTGATGCAGTAAATGGAGTATCCCTTTATTTAGATTGAACTGCTGCAGGCATACTAGCTTCACTGGGCTCTTGGCCTTACCTACATCAGTGAATAATAGCTGGAAAATGTCTAAATTACTGCAGATTTTAGTAGTTGAACACTCTGAAACTCTTGTGGAGATACCAAGCTGTGCTTCAACATAGAGGCACAGGAGAGCTACTCTACATTTGACTTGGCTTAAAGTAGATCCACCTGCCACTGACTAATAGAAACTCCTTATCATGTAGAGGTTGTATCGAAAAAGCTATTTTTTTTCTCGGAATTCATCCTCCTGGAAGGAACATTATTCTGAACTTGTCATTGACATTGCCTCTGACAGTGTATTCAGTCAGCAAGAACACATTTGTTTTTGTTGTTGTTTAACAAGAGAGTCTGCATAGCATGTTACAGAACAGCTTCTTGTAGCTCTGGAAGGCGGAACAACGATGCTTATCATCTCACTTTTGTGTAAGTTAAGCTGGAAAACATTCAGGCTGTAGGGATCTTCAGTATAAGATTTGATAACAGCCTTAGCTTTCTCTACGTTCTACAACAGGGTAGTGCAGCACACAATAATAGGCACAAAGCTATCGATCATTACATGATTCAACAAAGCTGGCAAAAAAAAAAAGACTTCTTAAAAGAAATTGCAGTATTGGTTAAGCCAGAGTGAATCTGTTGAAATACAAACCTTGGTATTTTTTATTTTACTTTGATAAAATAGAGAGAGATGTCTTTCAAAAAGCAGCATCCTGTGTAAACTAAGATTTAAACTTAACATTATTCCTAGTCATGCAGGAAGTCCAGAAGAAAAAGAACTATGGATAATCAGTTAAAAGAACTGACAGATACCCTGATGTGTTGATCAGTAGTAATACCTAATTTCTATTTCAAGTGTGCTATAATGGATTACCATATAGATGCAGCAAAGCACTAAGCATTAAATAGATCTGTGTGTTTTCTGAAAAAGCAATATTATTTCGCACTGTGGGGTTTCTTAAAATATTTCTTATTAGTGTACTGTGAAGCTAGAAACAAGATGTCAATAGCCAGTTTGGATTCACAGCGGTATTGCTAGAAGTCTAGGTTGGAGTGGAAGAAACTATCATTTGTTTTATAGGAATAGCAATATGTGTTTTTTAGAACATCGGGGGTTAGGAGAGTGTAGAAAATGTTCTTGGAAATGCGAAGTTGAAAGGACAAGAACTGGAGCTTCTTCATGACTTACACAATCTTATGTCACACTAACACTGTCTGAGTCTGGGGACTCTAATGCACACGTGCGAAAATTACTAGTTAAAAGGCATTCTAGCCGTAACTTTGAATTAACTTGCAACATTCGGACCTTTTTATTTAATAGTGTAGGCTTTTAACCATGCTAACTTATTTTTGCATTGCAGGAGCAAATGTGGACTCTGGATTTAGATCATTTATGTTCGTTCTCATCTGCCGCAAAGCTTTCATATCTTCAGTAGGTAGCTGTGATGCTAGCAATCTAATTTGTTTTTTGTTTTTTTTTTTTTTTTAAATTATTTCTGTTTACTGTTCAGTAGTACTATGCAGGTGATTAATCACATCTTTGCATTTTTTCAAAGTGCATCCATATGTATTTTTTTTTTCCCCTGGTTTTGAGATGCTGAAAAGGAGAACGGCATGAGAAATGACTGAAGTGTCTCAATTTTTGCTATATGAAAAGGTTTTGGGATATGGAAGCTTTCCTCAGATAGGAACTTCTGTCCTCTTACTATTTATTTCAACCCTTGAATTGTTTTGGGTCAGTCACCTGATGAGGGTGTTTGAATCTGTGTTTTTTAAAGAAAAAAACCTGTAAGCGTGTTCTTTTCTTCCCCTACCCTCCCAGCTTCATGCAATTTAAAGTTTAAGCTTTCTTTTCCTGGTAGTGGTTGTACTCTGCAACAGCATTTGTTCTCCAGGTTTTCTCTGGGTGTAACCTAAAATTCACTAACACTCAGATGCAAGTGTTGTTATAAAGTTCTTTTTCAAAATGGGTCTTTATTATGCAGCTTTGCCACCTTATCAGCTTATACCTTATCATAGTTCGCTTTCTGGAAGTGAACTTTGTGTTCAAGTTTAGGTGAAATTGTGTAACATACAAGGTAGGCCCTTTACTGCATGCCATCGTGCCTCTGGCCTTTCCCAAATAATGGTTAACGCGCTTTGCATCTTGAAGAGAGGGCATAGTAAAACCCAGCTTCCTTCAATGCGCTATTGTGTTCTGGAACAACCAGCAAGTGGTGGTTATTTATTTCAATCCTGAATCGGTTGGGATGTGTAAACTGTAAAATTACTCTAAGAATGTTGCTGAAGCTCTTGGGAAATATGTATTGTTTCTTTTGGCAACGAAGGAAAATTTATTTGTACATCACCAGATTACTTTCACAGACTTTCGTTCATAACACGTGAGTATGCCATGCCTGGTATTGAAGTATACATCAGACATTTAGTGAAGTAGACATATATTTTCTAAATATAATTTTTGTTTTACAATAAAGAACTTTATTGTAACATCTGAAATATACTAACATATGCATTTTCACTAGTAGTGTTACCAGATTTTGACAAATTTCTAATAAAACGTAGTGATACAGAAGTGGTGCTTGATTTTTTTTGAAGTTTAGTACATTTGGTTCTCAAAAGTTAGTGTTCTGAAAGAAATGAGAGAGAGTTTACATCCACAGACAAGCTGAAGGTATCGCTAGTGTGGCCTGTAAAAGGAAACTGGTTTTGCTCTAACGATCTACTGTACTTCTTATGACTTAAACAGTGGAAACAAAATATATCTGCTTTTTTCTGTTTTTCCATAATAAACATGAAGATGTTTGAAGATTCCTCCCTGCAGTCTGATACCTGAATCCAGACCGTTTTTTGTTGCCAGTTTGTCTTGGGGTTTTGTTAATGGAGCCTTTCCTCGTGCGCTTTGGGCATGCGGTATGGGATCAGTCCAACCTGTGCCTGGATACAGACCAAGCTCTGCATGCAGAGTGCCACCGCCCTTGCAGTGACTTGAAGTATTCGTGATTTAGGTTGGAAGCTCCTTTCTGCCCCAAGTTAGGTAAAGATTAATGTCAGAAATAGTCGTGAAAAGTGGTGGGCTGCTAGTATTTCAATACTTAGATGGATAATGATAATTCTTTATCTGTGGATCCTGCAATCTGATTGGCAGAAACGTGGTCCTTAACTAACAGGTAAAGCCGAAATGTGAATCATGGCCTCATTTTTAGCCAGTCAGATCCTCCATTCCAAGTGCATTCCTCCTGCCCATGGACGGGGAACTAGACCTCTGGCCACCAGCCTCCCGCTCCTTCAGTTCCTGCTGCCACGACGTCCTGGGGAGGGAGCTGTGGGAGTAACGCTGAAACAAAATACAACAAGAACATAAAGGGATGTGCCCGATTTATATTTTTATTCTAGGTAAACTTTTAGAAATGCCAAATACTATTTGGGGAGCGCGTGCTATGGTAAAGATGTGAAGGAAGACCAGTCTTTTGGTGTGACCTGAGGTCTAGTTCCCTAAGTCTATGAACTTGTCGTGACTTCCATCTTCTGCCATGGAGAAAGGAATGTTCCATTTTCAAAAAGGCTCTATTTTGAGCGCTGTATATAATTTCTGAAGCACTTTGTTGTCAAAAATAAAAAAAAGTCTGTCTTATTCCATCTCTCAAGCATGCTGTTTTTAACAGCAATAATGATTCATGTGTTGGCCATCTATGAAGGATTGCCCAAAATACCAATTCTTGCTTTCTTGGCTGTGACGCTTTATTTCCTCTTGTGAGCTTTTATGTGCAAAAGACCAACAAATGGGTCACCGTTGCTTAAATGACTTGTCACTCGTTTTGCATCCTGCATGTAGTATTTCTGAAAACTTAATGGCGCTTTGTTGTGCAGAATTTTGTTCCAGTGGTTTTGTTTGATAATTACCAGGAACTCTGACTGTTAGTCATTTACAAAATTGTTTAATTTAATTTTAGTTCCAAAAGTAGATGTTGAAAATAGCTTCCCATTTAAATATATCTCCTTAATTTCATATTTCAATGGCTGAAAAGTTGTAAAATCCAGATGCACTTTCCTGTGAAATCTACATGAGACCATGTTTGTTCTCTCACTTTTTTTGAGAGGCTGAGCAGCAATAAGTTATCTGTCCTGTACTACTAATACACCTACTTGCTGAGCCCTAGTCTATGCTGCTAATAGTTAAAAAAGAGAAAAGAAAGGGAAAGGAGAAAAAAAAAATAGGTGTTTTGTAGCCTGTTCACTTAAAGTCCTTTTAAAAGCCATATTTACCCAAGTAAGACCCCCAAATAGTTTTGATTTATCCAGATCATTTAATAGCATTACCATCCAGTAAACTGACAAAGAACAACATTTGGTAGCCCCAACTGTTCTTTGCAACTAAGATTATAAGACTCCATTCAGGAAAGCACTTAAGCATATGCTTAAATTGCTTTGCTTTGTTGGTGTCCTGTAGCATAACAAAACTAAGGGGGAATGGGTTTGACCACAGCCTCTTTCTTTTTTTTTTTTTTTCTGCCTCTGTTAGGATCAGTCCAAAACTACAGAGGGAGACCACTACATATTATTCCACATAAGTGCTTTATTAACTGCATGTGCTGTGAATTAAATTAGTCTAGCATTGTGTAATTTGGCTCAGTTTCACTCACCAACTGAAAACACAGGTAAATAATCTCACAGTAAAAATAACTGCACCACTGTTCATCTCTGCCTTAGCTGGGAGATCAGACCCCATTAGTTGATGAAAAGACAGGCCTAAGCCACAGAAGCTCAAAATCTGGACTGTATCAATCTAACAGTAGTCATTACCAGACACTCTAGAAAAATGTAACCCAAAGTGAGCTTCTTAGAAATCCGTAACTTCTTCATTAGAAATCAGTTTATATTCTGGAATACTAGGGTTTTGCAAGACAGTGGGAAAGGGAAAGCGCTTCATGACAGTGTCATGGTATCTATTCAGGACTATTCCAAGTATCTTTCTGCGTAACAAGAGAGTAGAGTAATGGGCAGGAGTCCTTACTATGATAGGTATTTGCTTTCTATTGTGTTCTCTATGTATATGTTACCATTTCATTTATGTCTTGTGTATTAGTTTCTCTGTATCCTCTGAATGAGCCAGTTTATTACGGAAAATTTGACTATTTAGTTTTGTTTCCTGCAGAAAATATTGCAGCTACTACCTGAGAGGATTTTTTATCGATGGCATTTTCGCAGTATAGGTAAGAAGGAATGGTTTAAAAACGTTCTAGTACAAATAAAAGCAATGTTTTCTGTAGTCACTTCCCTGGTTCTGCAAGTCCTCTTAACCGCAGAATCCCGTAGTATTGCCCATACACAAATAGCACTTACATATGAGACTTGCAGCTGAAAATTCTCGAAGCATATGGAAAATCCTTTTACCTGCTATAACAGCTCTGTGTGTTCCTTGTTTTGTGTGGTTTTGGTTGCCTGCTTCATTTCTATTTTGCATGAATGCTCTTTAAATTTTTATATTACTGGATTTACCTGGGTCCTCTTCCTTTCCTTCTCTTTCATGTGCTAGAAGCTATCAAAATGATGGGGGTTATAAACCAGCACACCTTTTTCTAATTAGGTCTCCCTTTGTATTCACAGACTAACACCAAAAATTAAGATTGAGGAGGGTTGTGGAATCTGTGTGTGACTCTTGCAAATTTGCATTATGAGAGTCTTTTGCAAGGTGTCATATACGAGATGCCCATACAAATTCATACATACTGCTCTTTGCCTAACGATAAATACTGTGTTGAACTCGTCCTTTGCCGCCTTCTGGAAATTTATTCTGTAAAACTTAGGCTGTGAATAGGTGGCTGTTTGGTAGTTGAGCACAGGTTGTGCTAAACTAAATGCAAACCATTGGACTGCTGCAGTGAACAGGAGCTTTATTTCTTCTCCGATATTCCTGTATTCTCTGTGCAGTTTAGTTCATTAGTATTTGTGAAACACTCAGTTGTTGCACTGTTTGGGAATTAAAAGAGGAATTTCTGGTTTAGAGCTGGGATAGTGAAGGAAAGAGATTAAGGACAAAAATATAACTTTTTAGTAGCTCTTTCAGATCAATTTTTCTTTAAATGAGTGGTCCACAATTTTACTGGCCTTTATAAGTGGAATTGTGAATACACAGTATTTCTGCAAGTTTGGCCCCAGCTGTCTTTTCGCTGATTCTCATATAATGGAGGATATGCCAGGCATCAGATTAGAATATGACATTGGCCATGACAGACAGAAGATACCTATGGATGGCATTCACTTGGTCAAACCAAGAGACTGTCTGTTCTATCCCCATGCTCCTACAGTATTTACTGTACATATGCTGGCTTCTGGAGCAAGGGATGGAATAGGAGGAGTCCAGCAGACAGAAGTCTTAGAGTTAGTAAAGCTCTGCCTTTTTTTTTTTTCCTTAGTCTCCTGTCCGTTCTGCATGCTTTGTGGGGCAGGTGTTCTGCAGAAAAAGGCTTCATAAGCACGGAACTGAAGATTGTATTGCAACACATGCATAAAAAAGAACAAAATAAAGTTGCCAAGTTATTTAAGGCACGCACTTGGAGTGCTTGGCTTAAAGCACTTAATATTCTTCTGCTATACTTGTTTTCTTTTAAACATAAAGATAATAGATATCTAACAGGCTGGGTTTAGTCACTCATGAACTTTGGAAATCTAAATAAGAAAAGCAGGATTAATTTTTCTGAAGAACTATCGTGTTTTTTAGAAGTTTTCATATAGTTTGTATAGGACTTTCAACTAGATTTTAAAATTAGATTTGAACATTAATGCTATGGGGGAAAAAAAAGTTTTCTTGTCTTTTAGTTTGAAGATAGTTAACTTTTTAATGTTTTAAATATTCCCTGTGGCCTACAGTGCTTGTATAGTGAATGTTTTGAGCTTGTGATCATGTGCAGGAGCCAGAAGGCAAAATTTATTCCTGTCCTCATTTGACCAGACTGAATAAAGCTAGAGTCAAATGGGCGCAGAAATATTGAAAGGTGAAATACATTTATTTTGATAGTCAAAGCACCTGGAAATCCAATGAAGTAGTTCAACTTGATAATTTCTTCTGAGTTAAACATCTTTGATTCATCGCTACTTTGAAAATTCTGCTTCTCAATGCTGCCAAAGTGGTCGCAATGTTTTGTTTTGCTGGTTGTTAAAGTAAATTTTATGCTGCTCTGGGGGGGTTATATTTCTTCTAAGTAGTACTTTTTTGTTGTCGTTTGGTTTGGTTTCCAGCACTATTTCATCAGCTGCCACGTTTTTCATCAGAACAATGAATTTGCTGTTGCAGAAGAAATAATGAGTGGAAGTTAAAGGTCAAGGAAAGGGCTGTTGTCACATTTCCAGTTAGCACTGACAAAAATAAAAGGAGACATCTGCTTGACCACTTTACTACCATTTCATCTGAATTAGTCCAGAACAAATTGGTTTTAGTCAGTTGTTTTATAGCTAATATATTCTTTATATTTATGCTTCTCTTGAATAGTCATATTTGGATAATTTTTTAGCTGTGTCCAATAAATGAGCTACAAAATTTGGCAGTGCAGTTATTTACAGCTGTACCTTGTGATTTGCTTTTTGCTTAATGTTCGCGTGCATTAATATGTATCTGCTATATGTGTTAATAATTTCCATTTAATACTGTGAAATGGTGAGATCTTGAGTGAAGGATGACACTTAAGGAATGTACAGGATTCACAAATCCAGGAGAAATCACAGCTGAGTGCTACATCATGTTATTTTTCTTAGAATTGCATTAAAAAAACATTTTTTTTAACCAAAGCACTTGATGTATAATGTCTCTCTGATTTTTAGGTCAGACATTTGAAGTTAAGGGCAGTTAGCCTGGCATTTCTAAAATCAGAATCAAAATATTTTGCAATTTTAATAGTTGTGTTTTATAGACATGAATGTAGTACAGATTGCTAGCATCTTTTTCTTATCATTATTGTCAATATCAGTGTATTTGAATGCATTAGTCCTACAAGTTGGACTTACTGATATCTCCAAATCTAGTAAGTCAAAATTTCCCCTAGGTACCTTATTTTTAATGAAAATAACTTGAGAAATTGTCATCTGACTAAAACCAAAGTACCTCACTGTAAAGATACATTATATTTAGTCTTATAACACTGATGATGATGATTGTAATTAGATTCACTT
>WAAD01014222.1:244-15279 GCA_013389945.1 Fregata magnificens
TTGCTTATGCAATGAAATAATAACTGTTGCAAATTAAGATAACTTATTCATTGCAAGGAGGTAACGCCCACTGGAAGACTGAAGACTAAGAAAACCAAATATTTTTTTGAGGAAATAGACGGAAATAAAAGCCATCTATAACTGAAAGAACTAAATACTCAGATACTGGATACTTTGTTGATAAGACATTGTATTGGGATTTTGATTTTATAGAAATTCTGTTATTTATTTCTTAAAATTTCTCATAAAGCTGAATTTTAAAAATATCACATTAAAACATCTGAGAAAGTTAAATGTTAATTTGTTTTCATGTTTACTTTTTGATATTATATAGAAGAATCTTTTTTTGAAAGGATGCCTGAAATTCAAGTGGAGACAGAAATTTTAATATCAAGCCAGGAAATTCCAACTTCACAGAATTGATCTTTTCCTCCTTTACTATTTTCAAGCTTTCAAGGAGATGGTAATGTTGTGTTTGCAAAACAAAATATTTCAGCCAGAAAACTTTAATCCATTCCTTCTCCTTAGTTCTGTTTCTATTTCCCTTTTTACCTGCTCTTAATAATGTTTTGAGATTTAAATAATTCTTCACAGCAGCACTGGCTGATAACTGATTTTTTTTTCCCAATGATAAGAAATTAATTAGCAAAAACTCTGTGCTGCTTTGAAAAAATATTTAATTAGATTTTGCCTTCTGCTAATTGTACCTAATTGCATTGAAAATCAAAAGAGAAACATTTATTTTTCAATTATCGGGTTTATGTTATTACTGTCATTTGGGGCAAAGAAATGTAAGTTAGTTCATCTATATTGTGTTCTTCACAGTCACATAGGTCTTCACAGACTGCAAAGAGTAGTTAATACACACCGTACATGTGTATATATATATGAAAAAGTCCATAGGTGTGAGGAAAGACTATCTGTCCTTCCAAAGAAGTTTTTCTTTACTCACAAATCTATCTGTGTGGCTTTCAGCTGTGGCCTTTTGGTGGCTTTATGGTTCAGATAATCAACCAACAGTACTGAACCTTTTGCACATATTCTTAACAACAATCTTTTGCTCTGCCTTTTTTTTTTTTTACTTTGCTAAATGCAAAAAAAAAGTACAATACAGATGGCTGGTTCTAATTTCACCTTCTCAATCTAATGCTCTTGTTTACCTGGTGATTTTCCAATACCTGGGGTCAGCTGGTGGATTTTTTTTTTTTTTTAAGTATAATCTCTCCTCTGGCTTATTAGCACAGGAAGCTAATGGAGTTTGAATTTCATGCCTGCTCAGAAACATAGCATCCATAGATAAAAATACTTGTTCTGCTGAAAAGAAAAGAAAAAAGAGAGAAGAATAGAGAATTGTGTTTTGGGCTGGACACTGGTCCCTGTCCTGATGGTATTGAATCATTCCAGAGAGCTGACTCTTGTTCCTCTTCATCAGACAATGAAGTATCACTCTAGTAGGTCCTGGTGCACCCTTTCACATCTCAAGACATAAGGTACTTGGCAGTGGCATTATCTAGGATGTTGCAGTGACTGCTTTGCACCAGCTGGCAAGGCTCCTGCAGGCTTTTCTAGCAATGTGAGAAATCACTCATTTTATTGTCAGGTGGCAGATCTTCAGTTTGATTGGAAAATAGACCAGGCTGATTTGATGCTTTGTTGCTTATCCTGCAGCTCTGAGAGATTAATTTCTGGGTCTATAACAGTGCAGTTGTAGAAATAGTCTCGCAAAGGCAGTGCAAAGAGGTAATGTTTTTCCAAGTGACATCATACATTCATAGAATCATTTAGTTTGGAAAAGACCTTTAAGATCATTGGGTCCATGACTAATACTGTGAATTCAAAGAGCAACAGGTTTCTTTAGAATAGGTTTGCATTTGAATCTAACCTTCTTCACTAGAAGACTGCGTTTGAATCTAATCTACTTCTAATGTGTATGTGAGTGGAAACTACATCAGGAAACCATGGATCTGAAGAAAATTTAATTTCTGATTTTGTTAGATTCTGACAGCCTACTTATCTATTCCTTTCCAGATTAACACCTATCTTGTTCATCTTGGGTAGAACAGAAACCTTGATAAGATATCATGAAAAGCTATAATAGCACTTGCTCACATTTATTCATGTGCAAATAAACTGTTGCTCAGACCCCAAGCTTTTCCATGTCAGACCTGACATTTATGGATGACAAGTTTCCACTTTCTAATTGTCAGCTTTCTCTAGAACTGTTTTCCTCCTAGGATGCTTATATTTAGTGACTTCACTTTTGCTGTCTGCCCTGCATTTTTTCAGACACTTTTTTTTAATGCAGAAAACACGGAAGGATATTTTTTTTTCTTTGAGTGAACAGATAATACAAATGACCATAATAGGAACTTCAATACTTTTTAAAATTATTTCATCTGATATATTATCAGCAGTTTTCATTTAATGTGGATCTTGCTCTGACAATTGTCTGTCAGTTCAAAAACAACTGTGTCTACTTACTATTTTGGATTAATATTGACGAAAGTGGGCATCATTCATGTACGCTGGTGCTATCTGTGATGATGTGGACAGATAGCCTCAGTCTATGATGATGTGAATAGATAGCCACCTTCTTTGTGTTCTGCACTGCAAGGTAATGGGTTATTCACAGGGGAGTGCTAGGGTACATTTCCCAAGGATCTGATGGAGACAGAAGGTGACCTGAAGCCTGTGCATTAGACTGGACTTATGCTGCAGCTGCAATGTTTGGTGCCTTCTAAGAGGATGCAGCATGAAAGCTGTGATACTTCTTTCATGTTTAGTTCAAAATTTTAATTTCATAACTACTTCTGCTCTGGGACAATAACATTTGGTTAGCCTGTCAGCCAAGACCCAATTTTCATGATATTATCTCCCTGCACATTGTTCCAGGAGATGCCAGAGAAGCTTTGCTTGTAAGCACAGGCTGTGAGAGACAGGGTAAAAATACATTTATAGACTGACAAGAGCTTTTCAAGCAGTTAGGGTAATGTCTGACTCTGGATATACACATTACATTAAAAGTACTATGTGGAAAAAACGTTTGGGCTTTAAACAAATATGTATGAGCTACTTAAATACAATATGGAGCTGAAAGATGAGAGATTCTATACATTGATGGAGTTAGAAGATCAGATTATCCTATATCAGTGCAGTAATAAAGGAAGAGCAAACTAAGGTGGGTAGAATAGAGAATGGGAAAAGATTTTGTTAGAAAAGTTTTGTGAAATGCCCTCCAGAATGCATGAAAGGAATCAAAAACACTCCCCCCCCCCAAAAAAAACCCCAAAACTCTTGAAAGTGTCAAGTTTATCCCCAAAAAACAGTGGTGCTACATAAAGACAAAGTATACTAGTGTCAAGTTACTAAAGTACTACTCCAGCCAAGGCAGCTTAAGATCATTTGTCACCAGTCTGCCCACGGGGTCGTGTAACTACTGGAGTGGGGCACCTCAAGACCAACTGTGCAGTCTTCAGGGAGCGCTTTTGAGAACACAGGACAAGATGGGCAGAAAAGCAACAGGCAGAACAGGCAGGGTCTGTGCAGGGGAGCTGGGGCCAACATCTTGCTGAAGGCAGAGGGGGGACTCTTTGCTGGGGCCTTGAAAGGAGCTATTGCTTCTCCACCATATGGCTCCTGGACTGGCAACAAGATGGGGGAAGGGTTCTGCTTACCAACATGAACACAAAATGTGATTGTCACTTTTATATTCTGTCTCCTTATTAGTGTTTTAAAAGATCATTGTTCTAGTTTTGGCTCTAATAGAACCTGACCCTGTAGTTGTCATGGGCACATCTGTTTTATTTCCTTGTCCACATCCTGAAAAGATGCGTCTAGGATGCAGAGCCTTCATTTGGCCAAAGTGTATGTGGAAACTGTAGGAAAAAAATGGGAAACTCCACCTTCCTTCAGAGCAATCTTGAAAACTTTGCAGAGGACAGTGTAAGACAGACATAAGTGGAAAATAAATTGTAGGAAGAAGGAAGATTGTAGTACAGCAAAGAGTGGAAGACTGCTAAGGAGCACCAGAAGCAGGCACAGACCTTCAGGTCTGAGGGAAAGATGGGACAATGTAGAGTTGTCTGTGGCTCAGGAAGCCAAAAAATAAAAGAGGTAATTTATGTGAGGAAAAAGCCTGAAGGAAACAACCCAACCTAAAAGTCTACAATGGGTTGAAGGGAGAAAATTATTTGGTCTTTTTTACTTGGAATATTCTGTTTGTAACATCTGTTCAGATTAAATCTGCCTTTTGAGTATAAAAGCCTTTTTGTTTTTTTGTCCTTTTGAACTGCTCACATTATTTTGGAGAGGCCTAGAACATCCGTCTTCAACCAAGAGCAAATTTAGTAGTCTTTGGTAGTCTGGGTATGCTTTAAAAAAGGATGCAGGCAGATCTGCCTCAAAGCTCCAGCCTGAACTTCTGTCATTACTGTTATGCCAAGGAAATTTAGTGAAAAACAATCAATGGCCCTCAAAGACAGGAGGAGGGGAGAAAATATTCTATTCTTCCTTTCCTGATATCTCTGAATCTTTTCTATCACTATGAGGAACAGTACGAGAACCACCTCAAGACTTTTTAATCCCAATTCTTGAGACAGAGTATATTGTCTGTTTCATAAAAAACTGCTTCTGGCCTGAGATATGGCCTTGCATTTGTACAAAATGTCTTTTTCCCTGTGAACTTGGCAGGATTTCAGGACAACAGTACAGGCACTGAGAATGTGGTCCTATATGTGACCTTGTTTGAGAAGACTGATTAACCTCTGCTTCCACAGTTACAGTGCAAATAAAGGGGAGGAAGTGGTGTCCTCCTAAGAACAAAAGTCTAAGGCTCCAATAACTGCACAGAGCACAGATCAGAGCAAGAAGCTCTCTTTCTCCCTGCGAAAAAAATATAATCCTTAGTATGTGGTGATGACTTGCACACATTTGAAGCTTGCTTTATAGCTGGCAGAGGAAGACATGATGGACCGAGGTTCATGTTCAGTTTTGTGAAAATGTGCAATTGCTCATAAGGTGGTCACTTGGAAAAGTAAAAGAGACTGATCCCAGACTGTGGTGTTATCAAGATTAGAAATAGTGCTTGTTGAATAATAAGTATTAATTAAACAGTAGAGTTTTTAATACGGATGTAACTGAATTGAAGGTTACATAAACTACAGCAATAGCAACACACCTGTGTAAGTACAGAGCAAAAAGGAAAGCATACTGCTGTCCCTAACAGAGATAACTGTGTTCAGCTCATAAGGGCCATCATATAGATCAGCTCTCAGATAGAGAGGCAACAGATAAAAGCTTCAGAAATTGCATTGCTCTTAGATGATAATAGGAGGATAATGCCAAGAAATCCAGGACTGGGTCAGCAGAAAGGAAAATGGTTTCTTGAATATGATGTATTGCCAGTACAGCATTGCCTTTTAGTGGCATTCATAGGCGGTCCTCATGGTATGCATTTACCACAGGCTTATTAAGAACAGAAGCTATGCAAAAGTAGTCAGGTAGGGCAGGAAAGGGTCGTGTGGGAGTGGTGGTGTGTTCTGTGGGAAAAGCACAGCAGAAGTCAGGCTTGTGGCCGGTAGGTGTTGTGCATATTTTTATAAAATCTCAAATTTGAAACAGTTGCTGTGCGTGAATACACCAGTCCGAGCTTGCTATTCACTGATCTAATCTGTTGGTATGTGTCAAAAGGCAGCAGAGTGAAGCTGACTGAATAGATTTCTTGCCTGATTTGGTTTGTCTGTCCAAGTTAACCAACCATAAGAAAGATAAAGAACAGTTCTTTGTCTAAAATGACTTAGGTTTAGGATACAGAAATCCTCATTAAAATTTCTGGAACAGCTAGATTTCTCGGAATAGAAAATATGCTGATGTTTATGTTCTCTTATTGTTGCAATTAAATATATACTGTCTGGAGCTATTAAACTTGGGATCTAATGCATGGTCTTTAACAGCAGTAAACTGGAGTAACTTTGGTCAGTGTGGACCATTGGCTACAGAGCGCATGTAGGTGTGGTAAACATTTACCTTTTGTCTCACCAACTCTCCCTGTTTTTCAAACTAATTTTTTTCCTAAAACAAAAAATACCTAAAGTATCGCTAATCCTGATAGACAATATCTTAACTTCTGGCAAATATCAAAATCAACAAAACATTTTAGAAGCTATTCTGAGCAAATATATGATAATAAATTAATAGTACACACTATATTTTTAACATTAATTATGATAACTATTATACTTGCTGCAGAAATTTATAAAAGTTTTTCTTGTAGTGTCAAACATCACAGATGTCAAACTTAATAAACAGGCTATTTATCTGGATATGTACATAAGTAAACTTTTTCTAGAATATTAATCTGTTTGTTTGCAACAGCGTATGTTTGTTGTCAATGTTTTGCATGTAACCATTAAAAAGCTGTGAAATATTAAATGTAATACTCACAAAATTGGTAGAACCAGGAAAACAAACAATATTTTCTTCTCAGCTTTTCTCTCATGGTATGTATATAACCCGGAAAAAATGTATTCTATAGAATATACAAACAGTGAGCATTAATTGCTATTTATAGAGGGTTGATGCATGAAAAGCTTTAAGTGTCATGGTTATGAAGACTATCATCATCCATTATAAAAGGACAATGTAACATGTTCCCCAAAACTGTATAATAAAAATGTAACATGGCATAAATGGGACCTTCATTCTGTATTTTCTCCCAACAATTTAAAGTGCTTCATCAGCATAAGAATCTTGTATAGAAGATGATTTGCTGACAGATAAGAGAGGGCATGGCTGGTTTGGGTCTGGTTTGTGAAGAAATGCATATGCCACCTGGAAAAGTTGGTCTTGCTTTCTCCTTCTGGTTTGAGACACACACCTAGTCTATGAGTTCAAAACCTTATGTGGTGGTTTGACCCCGGCTGGACACCGGGTGCCACCAAGCCGCTCTGTCACTCCCCTCCTTAGCAGGGCAGGGGGAGAAAATGGGGTGGAAAGAAACCTCCTGGGTCAGGACAAAGGCAGTTTAATAAAACAAAGACCACGTGCGGAAACAGAAGGGAAAGGACAACAGGGACCCCCCTCCCCACCTCTCACCACAGCGACGCCCGGCCACCTCCCGGGGAGCGGGGCCCAGCACGTGCCGCGGCTGCTCCCCAGGACACAGACCGACGTCCCGAACCACGAACGCCCCCCGCTTCCTCCTCCCTCCCAGCTTTTATCCCTGAGCAGGCGTCACACGGCACGGAACAGCCCCGCTCAGCCCGGGCCGGCTGTCCTGGCCGCCCCCTCCCCAGATGCCGCCCAGCCCCAGCCCCCAGCGGGGGTGGGGGGGGAAATGTTGGAGAGGCAGCCCCGGGGCTGGGCAGGCACCGCCCGGCCACAGCCAGGCACTGGTGCCGCCTCCGGCCACCGACACAGAGCACAGCAGGCTGCCGGGGGGAAACCAGCTCTCCCTCGGCCAGACCCAGTACACCTTATTACTACCTTTAGTCCATGAACTTCTGTTAACATCCATCCATGCAGCTAGTGTGTGTGTGTGTGTGTGTTGGAGGAATCCATGTGGGATTCTGGTTGCAGTGAGTCAGATACTTGGTGGCATCTCTCCTATCACACGGCAATATACAAAGACTCCCTCTGAATATGTGGAGGATTTCTGTACTCCTTGTCGTTTGATCATCTTTATGTACAACTCTTTTCCTTTGCCTGTGTGTATGCATTGTGAAATATTTTATATATTTCTGGCAGTTATTATTCATGAAACAGCCCTGTGTCATGATACTACAGAGAACAGTCCTGCTCACTGAATGAGGCAACTGGTCTATAATGTAGTGTTGTCTGATACACAGTGCCAGCTCATAATTACTTTGCACCTTCCAAATCACTTTGTAGAAACAACTGCTTTTCTTTGAGTGCTTTCTAAGGTGTTCTTTGAGTATTATCTGATTACCTTACAAGCGTTAATAGATTTTTCTTTCTAATCTGCCAGAACAATTGGGAAGTATCCTTTATTTCCACTTTATAGATGGACAACCAAAGGTTAAAGTGAATTAATTGCCCATGACCATGTCACAGAATATATCTGAAAATCAGTAGACCATTCTAGATCTGCTGAATCTTAGTCCAGTGCCCTAGTCATCTCCTTTTCCAGGACAGGTCTGAGAAATTGTTGTAGAGTCTACAGTCAAGGGAGTTTTCAATGTTATGGAAAAGTCACTTTTCTGTTTTGTGGGAAATAAAAAAAAAGATTTTCACTTCTAAAAATATTCAGAAAATTCTCACAAAAAAACCCATTAGATCCCAGTGTGACTGGCTTTGGAGATGCCAAAAAACTCAATAGTTTACCTAAAAATTGCCAGGTGCTTGAGCTCAAATAACAACATCTGAGAAATCTGGCCTGAATATATTTGCACATTGTGTCCACTTTCCCACATTCAACAGTGCTATGAGGTGGATCTGCCTCTGTGTTCTTCTAATGACCTCCCCAAAGAAAATGAAAAGGCATAGAAACTCAAAGACAGTTTTTATTAGATCATAAATTAAATTCATTAGCTTTTGTTATAGAGATGGCATAAAGAAAACTCAAAGTGAGTAAATGAGAACAGAAATCAAAGGAGGCTATAAAAACCTTCCCTTCTGCCCACTGTGTCCTTGCAGGGCAAGTTCTTCCTTTCCAGCAAGGTTTCAAACAACTCGGTGGCTTTCTGTCCTTTCCCAAGTTCTGCTCATTTCTCCGCAGTTGTGGGCAGCTTCTTCCCATGAGGTCTGGCTGCCTGCACCCCGCTCAGCAGTCCGTAGGCTCTGCATGAGCTGCAGGCTGACAGGACCATGCTGATGCTCTTGTTCCTCTTCTCCTGTTCTGTCCTCTCTGGAAAAGACCTGTTTCCCTCTCTCCTTTAGGGGCCTCCTAAATGGCAAACTATCCGGTGAATGGCCGATGTTAGCTCTGTCTAAGGGGACTGAAGATCATTCCTACCGCTCTCTTCCTTCATAGCAGTAGCTCTAATGGATAGACATTTAAATAACACTTTTCAGTCATTTACTTTCTTACTAGGATCATAACAGGCAGGTCCATCCTGGTGCAAACCACAAACTCTTGAGGGTTACTTCTCAAACAGAATTCCTCTACAAATTAGGCCTGTGAAAAAATTGTGCTTTGCTTGAGTAGTAAGCCTCCTTGAGGATTGCTACTGAAATCCAGGATGCTTGGGGTCTGGAGCTTTCTTTCCCTGACTGGGATGAGGCCAAGACAAGGGACTCAACAAAAGGACCTCATTCACCTGGAGTGGTTTTTGGGAAGCAGTGATGGGGTTTGGGGTTGGAGGAGTTGGGGCTGTTGTTGTAGAGAGGTGTCACAGAAAGGCTCAGACTGATGTGACTGGAGGATGACGGGGGCTGTTTAGGTATGGAGGTACCAGCAGGAGGACCCAGCAGGGACAGGTCTGAGTATTCCGATGGGCACTGTGAACATACCTGCTGAGATGGCCTATAAACGCCAGCTCAGGATCCTGGACCTGGGAATCGTGTGTTGCCGAAGTTGGTTACTCTCATCAGCAGCTCCCTCAGCTCAGTTTGTGCTGCTCTTCCACGCCATCTCGGTGCCGGGGCTCGGACCTCCACCTTCCCCCATCCCTGCACCCCCCCATGATGCAGGTGTTAGACACACATCTCCACAGACTGCGCTCTTCCTTATTATTTGTCTTGCAGGTGAATATGGAGGGAAGTCAGAAGGAAGTCAAGTAGGAGCACTGTTACGCTGAACACCATTAATGAGTGTCCTCCATCAGCTGTTTGGTCTCTCTATAAACAGTGGCAATACTGATTGGGTGGCAGAAACAGTCCCTCACTTCCCGGATTTCTAGGTGGCCAAAACAATCTCTGAAATCTGGGAATTGATCAGATGGCACATTCAAAAGTGATTACGCTGTTCACTATGTGTAAGGATTTCATTACTCCAGCCAACAAACAGGGGACTCTATGAGAGACTAAGGCAATGACCCGATCTTTGGTGTCTAATAGCGCTACAAGTAGCCAAGCAGGACCACCTAGAACCGCCTAGAGCCACTTGCCCAGGACCATGTCCACACAGTTGCATCTCTTCATTCTAGAAAGCCATTTGTAATCAGTTGAGCTTTCGCTCCAAAATGTTGCAAACTACCACTCGTATGAGTATTAGTGGGAAGAGACGTAGTGAAGCTGTCGGTAATGTCTGCTTTCAGTGAAATAAATGGAGTTATCCCAGCAGTTATGTCTCGGTCCAAACAGAAGTAGCAAAGATGGCACCCTGATCCAAACACATCGTAAGCCTGTCTTGGTAATAACCTGACACAGACTGTGCTCTTCCAACATCTAGCATTAGCTAGAGCATGATAAACGTTGACGCTTTTATTGTGCCTAAATGATTTTTTTGCTACTACATTAGAATTTAATTAGAAGTTCCCATACTTGAAAGAAAAATTGTTTAGACTTAATTGTAATGCTTTCTCAGAATAAAAAAATTCTGCTGTCATAAGCAGAGGTAGGATTGTAGACAACTGATGTCTCCAATTTGACTGGCATTCAAGAGCTGAGGGTATTTGGACTGACACGATGGCTGGGGTAGCCCTGCGTTTTAGGAAGAGTTTTGATTGTCTAGAGCTTAACGATGGTGACAATAGGGTTGAGTGTTTATGGGCAAGAATCAGGGCGAAGGCCAACAAGGCAGATATCGTGGTGGGAGTCTGTTATAGACCACCCAACCAGGATGAAGAGGCATATGAAATATTCTATAAGCAGCTGGGAGAAGTCTCACAATCGTTAGCCCTTGTTCTTGTGGGGGACTTCAACTTACCAGATGTCTGCTGGAAATACAATAGAGCAGAGAGGAAAGAGTCTAGCGGGTTCCTGGAGTGTGTGGAAGACAACTTCCTGACACAGCCGCTGAGGGAGCCAGCTACGGGAGGCGCCTGGCTGGACCTGTTGCTTGCGAACAGAGAAGGACTTGTGGGTGATGTGATGGCTGGAGGCCGATGGAGTTTTCAACTCTTGGAGAAGTAAGGAGGGGGGTCAGCAGAACTGCTACCTTGGACTTCCAGAGGGCAGACTTTGGCCCGCTTAGGGGCCTTGGGAGGCAGCCTGAGAGTCCCTTGGGAGGCAGCCTGAAGGGCAAGGGAGTGCAGGAAGCTGGACATTCGTCAAGAAGGAAATCTTAAAGGCGCAGGAGCAGGCCGTCCCCATGGGCCGAAAGTGGAGCCGGCGGGGAAGAAGACCGGCCTGGCTGAACAGAGAGCTTTGGCTGGAACTCAGGAAAAAAAAGAGAGTTTGTGACCTTTGGAAGAAGGGGCAGGCAACTCAGGAGGACTACAAGGATGTCGTGAGGTTATGCAGGCAGAAAAGTAGAAGGGCCAAAGCCCAGCTAGAACTTAATCTGGCTACTGCCATAGAAGACAATAAAAAATGTTTCTATAAATACATGAGCACCAAAAGGAGGGCTAAGGAGAATCTCCATCCTTTATTGGGTGTGGGGGGAAACACAGTGACAAAGGAGGAGGAAAAGGCCGAGGTACTTAATGCCTTCTTTGCCTCAGCCTTTAACAGTAGGACCAGTTGTTCTCGGGGTACTGGGCCCCCGGAGCTGGAAGACAGGGACGGGGAGCAGAATGACGCCCCCATAATCCAAGGGGAAACGCTTAGTGACCTGCTACGCCACTTAGACACACACAAGACTATGGGGCCAGGTGGGATCCACCCAAGGGGACTGAGGGAGCTGGCGGAAGTGCTCACCAAGCCCCTTTCCATCATTTATCAGCAGTCCTGGCTAACCGGGGACGTCCCAGTTGACTGGAAGTTAACAAATGTGATGCCCGTCTGCAAGAAGGGCCGGAAGGAGGATCCGGAGAACTACAGGCCCGTCAGTCTGGCCTCGGTGCTGGGGAAGGTCATGGAGCAGATCGTCTTGAGTGCCACCACATGGCACGTACAGGACAACCAGGTGATCAGGCCCAGTCAGCATGGGTTTATGAAAGGCAGGTCCTGCTTGACTAAGCCCATCTCTTTCTATGACAAGGTGACCCGCTTAGCGGATGAGGGAAAGTCTGTGGATGTCATCTACCTGGACTTTAGTAAAGCCTTCGACACCGTTTCCCACAGCATTCTCCTGGAGAAAGTGGCTGCTCATGGCTTGGACGGCTGTACTCTTCGCTGGGTGAAAAACTGGCTGGGTGGCCGGGCCAGTTTGTCAAGCGCTGGAACAGGCTGCCCAGGGAAGTGGTGGAGTCACCATCCCTGGAGGTATTTAAAAGAGGTGTCAGTGTGGTACTTAGGGACATGGTTTAGTGGTGGACTTGGCAGTGTTAGATTAACAGTTGCACTCGACGATCGCAAAGGTCTTTTCCAACCTAAACGATTCTACGATTCTAAGATGAACTCTGAGGGATACACCACGGTAAAAGCATATGCATTTCTCTATTTGACAGAAACAAGAAGATGAAAGGATACCTTTCTTCAGTGCATCACTTCCCAATCTGTGTTTAAAACAATTCTCTGCTTCTAAGCCCCCCAAACAAATGGAAATGCAAATGATTAAATTAGTTGCCTTTTTTGATATTCTTAACTGAAATCAGCAGGCTCATCATTTTAGGGGAAAAAATGAGGGTTTTTCTCTTGGGCAAACATTCAACACTCTAGGTTTCTTTACTACAGTAACCTATCTCTATGGCAGCACAACACAAAATGGAGCAATCAGGGTTTTTTGCTTATTGCTTCAGTAATCAGAAAATGAACGACCAGACAATTTCTTCACCTCCTGAACAGAATAACATGAATTCTTTAACTTTTCCTTCAGAAATATTTTTTTTCCCAGCCTCTTCAGTTATGCCTGTCTGGTACCCCTGGCAAAATGTGAAATATATGGAATGGATTAGAAACGGTTCCAAAAAAGCTGTTATGACCTTCAGAATAGATGCTGGGCATTTTCAATTCTGCCTGATGATAATAAATTAATGGAAGAAGCAAACTCTGGTTTTAAAGCACGCGCAATGCCTTTTGCTGATTCAGTTCCACAAATCAGACTAAATTGGAACAAAAACCTGTTGCTAGGTGAGAGTTAGTATCTTTAGTGGTAAAAACCACGTCACATAGTGTACGTTATTCCCCAGAGAAACATATGCTTTTCCATTCAAATAAATTAGCTGCCTGCACGTATTCCTGTATCTCCTGAGGGATATATGTAAACTGAATCAGAAATAGATAATAAATTCACATTTACTTTCTGGATGCAATTCCCAACCATTTCTTTCTCATGAGTGACAGATAATGGGCTGAGTATTCCGACAGGCACTGTGAACATACCTGCTGAGATGGCCTATAAACGCCAGCTCAGGATCCTGGACCTGGGAATCGTGTGTTGCCGAAGTTGGTTACTCTCATCAGCAGCTCCCTCAGCTCAGTTTGTGCTGCTCTTCCACGCCATCTCGGTGCCGGGGCTCGGACCTCCACCTTCCCCCATCCCTGCACCCCCCCATGATGCAGGTGTTAGACACACATCTCCACAGACTGCGCTCTTCCTTATTATTTGTCTTGCAGGTGAATATGGAGGGAAGTCAGAAGGAAGTCAAGTAGGAGCACTGTTACGCTGAACACCATTAATGAGTGTCCTCCATCAGCTGTTTGGTCTCTCTATAAACAGTGGCAATACTGATTGGGTGGCAGAAACAGTCCCTCACTTCCCGGATTTCTAGGTGGCCAAAACAATCTCTGAAATCTGGGAATTGATCAGATGGCACATTCAAAAGTGATTACGCTGTTCACTATGTGTAAGGATTTCATTACTCCAGCCAACAAACAGGGGACTCTATGAGAGACTAAGGCAATGACCCGATCTTTGGTGTCTAATAGCGCTACAAGTAGCCACAGCCCTAACTAAAGATGAGAGCGACGTATTGAAGACAGAGCAACTGTGGGTAGGGGGAAAGAGAGCAGGGCTGGCTCCAAGAGATGTCTCTGAATAAGGTCAGAGGAGATATATTTCTCCCCAAATATGGAATCACAGAATCACAAAATGGTTGAGATCAGAAGGGCTGGAAGTTTGACATCCCTTGCCAATGGTTTGTAAGGAAGACGTGTTTGGATAGTTCGTGGATCAACCCCTTCTGAATCTGTTGCCAGTATTTTTGCTCAGGGCAGCTCAGTACCTCTGCAGCTGCATGCGAATTCTGGTGAGGGCATGATTAGCCACAGCTGTTTCCTGTGAATTTGCCACTGAATTCACTTTGGAAACAGGTTGTCCAGGCTCACAGGTGCTGCTCCTGAAAGCCGACTCCTCCTCAGCCTCAGCCTGAGGCACAATGGTTCCTTGCTTGCGTGGCAGTCCAATTCCTGCCCAAATCCCGGGGCCTGGAGCTTTGCCAAGACAAGGAGCTCAACAAAAGGGCCTCATTCGCCCGGAGTGGTTTTTGGGAAGCAGCCAGGCTGTGCCCAGAGGACACCTGCAACCCCCTCCTGCCTCCCAGCCACGGCCATGGGGTTCAGGGCTGCTGTTGTAGAGGGGTGTCACAGAAAGGCTCAGACTGGTGTGACTGGAGGATGACGGGAGCCATTTGGGTGTGGAGGCACCAGCAGGAGGACCCAGCAGGGACAGGGCTGTCAGCCAGACAGTGGTCACGGCATGTGGATTAGCAGGTCATAGAATCATAGAATCATAGAATCATTGGGTTGGAAAAGACCTCTAAGATCATCAAGTCCAACCATCAACTAACACCACCATGACTCCTAAACTAGGCCCTGGAGTGCCACGTCTACACCTTTTTTGAACGCCTCCAGGGTAGACGACTCCACCACCTCTCTGGGCAGCCTCTTCCAATGCCTAACCACTCTTTCAGTAAAGAAATTCTTCCTAAGGTCCAATCTAAACCTCCCCTGACGCAACTTGAAGCCATTTCCTCTCGTCCTATCGCTAGTTTCTTGGGACAAGAGTCCAGCACCCGCTTCCCTACAACCTCCCTTCAGGTAGTTGTAGAGAGCGATAAGGTCTCCCCTCAGCCTCCTCTTCTCCAGACTAAACA
>WAAD01014224.1:13175-29392 GCA_013389945.1 Fregata magnificens
CAGCATAATGTATTCCTGTAAGATCCTGTCATACTCGCTTTGCAGGTGTTAAAGAAACTGATGTCATATTTTACCAACACCACCAACTGGCATACAGCTGTCTCTGCTTGAATGTATGTAAAACTCTTCAGAAATTGGAAAAGTGATATATTTCAAAGCATAAGGAGTGGCTCGAAAGACTAGAGCCTGTCGTAGCAGTAGCGTTTGCAAAGAGTGGAGTTTAGACATTTTGGTAGCTAAATAAGAAAAGGTCTGTGATGGTGGTATTCCCGAGGGGCTTAGAAAAAAAGTCTTAAATTTAAGTTCTGTTAAACTTCTCTCTTCAGAGTTGCTTTTTTTTGTAGAAGTAGCTTTTATCTCCACTTTTCTTTTACCGCTGATGGGAGGTGGCTTTTTTATTAATATGCTGTTGCCTGTGGGGAACCAATACACATGCTAGATTCCATTAAAAGTAATTCCAGGGCTCACCCATGCGTGCACTAATTATGATTGTGAGCACCCAAGGAAAATGAGTGTATAATATCTTAATTAAAGCAGGGTAATACAATTTTAGTTACAGATTACATAATTTTAAGGCTTTAGAATGTTAAATTTCCTTTTTATTTTAATGTAATTAATATTCGTATAGCTATTTTGATAGTACATTGCCTTGTTAATGTGAGTTTTGTTGGGGTAGGAAAATGTACAAAATCTGAAAATCTAATGAATTAGAAAAATTCTGTTTATTTTTGTAGACTGTGTTTACCTGAAAGTCACTTAGTTACTTGCCCAAGAAAAAAATTTGCATGCATGAGAGTGAAGAAAATAGTTTCTGTAGTACACTGTATAACCTTGGTTTCATCTTTCTCATTAACTTCAGTGGTATACTGAAGTTTGTTGTCTGAATCTCTAGTTTGTTTTTTTTATGGTAAATTTGAGCTCATGTACATGTTAATGTTATCTTGAAGTTGATGTGTGTTCTGAATCTTAATGACGCTGAACTGTTTTTGCAGTAAAATAACTGAATTGCACAGGCTGGAGTTTTCCCAGTTCTGTTTAGATGTCTGTGTGGTCACTCTGTAGAAATCAGTAGCATTTTTTGTGTGTTTTGATGTATAGTTTAGAATAACTACACTTTCACCAATTAAATGTATGGCTAGAAATCACAGATAACTAAAAATACGTCTACACCGCCTCTAGTGATTACTATGTTGTGTACACTTAAGGAAGCCTGTGTGAAAGTAGTTAGCTTGAATACCAGCAGCATGAAGTTTAGCTCAGGATAAGTGTTTGATTGTTACCCATTTTCTTGGGTAATCTACTGTGAATCTCTTTACACTGCAGCTATACTGATCTCTCAACTGCCAAAGCAAAATTACTGGTTGTACAACTAAGGTTAAAACTAGCCCCAGCATTTTCATGTAGCACTGCCATCATAGCAAGCTTTTTACAGGATCCCAGCTCCGGACTGCTACCCAGTATTGAAAGGTGCAGTATCAGGCTCACTTTATCAGGCAGAACTATTGTTTCTAGTCTGCTGGGTGATTATCTAGATGCTGTTGGTGTTTTCCTGAATTTCAGTATAGTGGGATTTAATCATAGTCCACAGAAGAAAATCCTCTCATCAGTTTTAGAAGAGCACAAATCAAATGCTCTGTTGTTAGCAGGACAAAGACAGGTTCATCTGTGCACGCTGCCTCCATCCTCTAACACTGTCACTACCAAATACTCCCTGCTATCTGTCAGCTGCCTCTTCTCTCCCACTACCTTGAGTTTCTTCCACCTTGATATGTTCATCTTGCTTCTGGCTCTCCTAATATGCCTTAAACACTTGCAATACTTTCAGCTCCTGTCATGCTATCTTCAGCCTGGACTATTCAGCATTTCCTTGGGGAATTTACAGCCCTTATTTCCCTTACTGGGCAGCAATCAGGTCCTTTTTTAGCAGTTTTCACATGAAAGCTCTTAGAAGGATTTGGCATGGAAATGGCTACAGAAAGGCTGCAGTTACTCCAACTGGAGGCCCTAGCTCTTTGCCATCCCAAGTTGTGTGCGAGTGATTAGTTTGTTTTGCGGAACCCATCATCTAACAGTCTTGACTTAGTGGAGGCAGCTGCACTTTGGATTGAATTTGAGGGTTTTTGCAAGAAGTATCTGCGTCGGGGTGCCTCCAGACTAATCCCATCAGACTTCTGGACAGGTTAGCAGAGATGTAGGGACTTTTGCACTGGAATGCTCTGTCCCAGACAGAAACCATCATGACTGTGACTACATGCCAATGTATGTACCCCAGCGTGTATCTATTTCAGAAATCTTGATACCAAGCCTTCTAAGCTGACAGCATTTAGGCCCCCATAAATCAAGCTGTATGGGAACCCTAATTTTGTAAATAAATTGCACAGCTCTAGCTATCGCAGTTATCTATTTAATGGAGATTTCTGCAAGTCTCACAGGCTCTCACATTCTGTATCCACAAATGTATAATACATCTTTAATTTCAGTGAGTACTTCTAGCAATAATTACCAGAACTCTAAACGTACAGAAAGTATTAAACAGGAAAATGCAGGTATTGGATTTTGTTGAATTAAGGTAATCTGTTAATTGATTGAAGATGATTCACTGCAGGTTGTGGTACTGAACTCTAGATATGCTTTACAATACTTTGCTGTTTCAGTGATTTATGGACTTGTCATTTTATCTTACATGAGGAATTGGATAAAATGACCTTGGAAGGATATTTTTGTGATTGTTTTTAATACATAAGGGAAAAAAAGCAGAAAAAATTACCCAAAGAACTGCTACGCTATAGAAATAATTTAGAACTTCAACAGTGTTGTCAAATGTCTGTGCTGTAAACAGGATTTAGACAAATATAGTCTGCATAAGGAGATTTTGGAGTTTTACTTCTTTGAACATTAATAAAACCTCTCTGAGTCCATTCCCCAATTTAAATAATGAATGAGCTATTTTCTTAGCGCTCTCTCACATATATACCCTCAAGTAATCTGTCTTATGCACTAAATAAAAGCTGGGAAGATTTTTTTGTTTATTTCTTAATGTTATAGGAGTTATATTTTATGTGCCGGTATCCACACTCCCACGGGCATGTATTTAATACTTGGAAAACGTCTAGGAGAGGTAGGCTGCTGCACAGAAAATGGGAATGCCATGTCCTTCGTTATTTCTTTGAATGTGATAGTGGTTCCACATATAGCAGCAACAGAAATATCCTTTCCTTCTCTTCCCAGAACTGCCTTGAAAAACCAGTTCCTGTATTCTGCATGGAACTGCATTTCTGAGATAAAGCTGTGGTGCAAGCCTACCTTTTACATTCCAATAATCTTATGCCTACACTGGCCCTACGTCTAAATGTTTCCATATAGTCCACATATAGTCTATTCACAGAAAAATAGTAGGACTTAAAAAATCAAATTAAATGCCTTTTAGACCAAGAAGAAGGTCTTCGAGGTGAAATAAGAATTTTTAAAAGAAGTTTTCATAATTTATTTCCCCCTCTGTAAAAAACACATTTTAGTTTTATTGCTTTTCTCTTTTGCATTATATTTAAAAATCAATATTTTTACTACTTTTCAATGAAATACATGTATTTAATTCTGTTGTAGTCTACCATTGCTAGTTTTTGTTCTACATTACTTCTCATTGCAGTACACAAACTGCATTTTATGATCAAAGCTCTTGGTCCAGGTCAGGTTCCCTTGCATTGCTCCTAATGGACTCCTGTGACAAAGATACGTACCCAGAGTTTTAAGGCTGTGTCCAAGTCACCCATTTTTCTGGCAACGTAGCAAATAAGCGGTGGGGCCTGCGCTGGGAATGGAAATAGATAATGGTATGGCTAGAATACCCTCTGCTGATGAAAAGTCAGGCAAATAGTCCTTATAAAGCTGTTTTAGTTGGTTAATTTAGGACCATTCTGCAGCTGTTTCATCTATATTATGGAGAAATGTTGACCCCAGGTTTACTGGTCTCAAAGATAGTTTATGTACACTTATCTGTGACCTTTTCTGCATCAGGGATTATGTCTGTGTAACTGACTCTACAACAGTGAGGAGCAGAGGTAATGCAAGTTGCTAGCTGAGGTATAGGAAAAGAACATTAGCACAATCTGATTTAGGTTACAATTGAAGAAACACTGAAGTATATACTCTTTGCTTATTCTCATCCATGGCATTCTGTATTACCTATTTTGAACTGTCAAGGGAATGATAACATTTGACATAGGTATAAATAGTGCAAATGTCAAACATCTGTTTCTGCAGGGCTTTAGAGTCTGCAGCCTGACTGTCAGGGCATTCCCTTGGTGTCACATCGATGATATTTAAGTGACAGCTGAAAATAGAGTTCTGTCAGTGCTGTCTCTGTGTCAGCTACCAAACCACAAGACACAGAGTAAATCTTTTCCATCAATACATATGTTTGAGTAACTGTTAATTAAATCTGATTTGACTTTGCTTACTAATCTGCCTCCTGGATCAATCAATACATGCCTCCTCTTCTGAACCTGAGTATTTCTCTGTGTTTAGAAGTGTTATTAATACAGTATTTCAAATGTCTTGTGCTTTGCAGATGGAGCAAAGAATGCTTGCCATATTCAGAAGGGTTTCCAACATTATTTCAGATCTGAAATAATGAGTGAGGAGAAACAAACAATATCAAGAGAATAGAGTAGGGAAGAACTTAAAATAAGTTATGAATAGTATATGCCTATGTATCTTCTTGGTGTAGCTGGGATGTTTTTAACTATTACTGTTTGGGGAAATAAAAGCCTGACTCTACGTCAAAGTAGATGTATTGCATACTAAATTTTAAGAAGCAGAACTCTGATTTTCTCTCTCTTTTCTTTTTTTTTTTTTTTTTTTTTTTTTTTTTTTTTTTTTTTAAGATTTGAGAATGTATTTTGTGTAAAAAGAGGAAAAGCAGGCCTTAACTGAGACTGCAGGTTCCAAGTTGATGTAAATCGGCATACGTCTGTTGAAGCCAGTGTTAACCATTCCAGCGGAGGGTCTGGTTTTCACGCCTGTGTGGACCTGACTGAGTCCTGTCATGAGTCTCTAGGGAAGTGGATCCTTTTGAAGAGGTGTTTTTATTCAGCCTGCATGATTTTTGTTTGGTTTCCCTATGGATCTGAGTGTCACTGGGGACATGACCTTACAAGGGTCATGAAGACCTCAAGGCCTTTGTAATACCACCTCCGCTTTTTTCCTTGTCAAAACCCAAACCTCTCCCTCCTTCTGTCGTTTGCCCTCCACCATGTTGAGAGGGAGGATGCATTCGTGATGTTAAAAGCTACAGTGCAGAAAATGGTTAAGTTTGAAGTACAAATTACTAGTCTACAGTATGTAGTTAGAGAGGGGAGTTACTAAGTAGGAGAGGCAGGCCTGTGGCCTATTTTACTGCCAGACATTCATTTTCAGTGATGAGTTAGTCTGTGCTGGCTGACGTTTCCAGTTCAGTTATGATGCAGGGTATTCTGAGACTTTTGAAGGCTTTGTGCTTGTAAATCAAGGTCTGTTGTATTGGCCTGGATTGAGAAGGCAAGAAAGAATTCCGGACGCTAGATATTTAGTGCTGTGATAAGAAGTAGTAAGCAGAAGATGTTGATAGTTGTATTGGGTTTGCATGGCGAGGTTTTCGTAGCAGGGGGGTTACAGGGGTGGCTTCTGTGAGAAGCTCCTAGAAGCCTCCCCCATGTCCAATAGAGCCAATGCCAGCCAGTTGCAAGATGGGCCTGCTGCTGGCCAAGGCCGAGCCCATCAGCGACGGTGGTGGCACCTCTGTGAGAACATATTTAAGAAGGGGGAAGAAAAAAACTGCGCAATTGCAGCCGGAGAGAGGAATGAATGAGAATATGTGAGAGGAACAACCCTGCAGACACCAAGGTCAGTGAAGAAGGAGGGGGAGGAGGTGCTCCAGGCACTGGAGCAGAGATTCCCCTGCAGCCCATGGTGAAGACCATGGTGAGGCAGGCTGTCCCCCTGCAGCTCATGGAGGTCCATGGGTGGAGCAGATATCCACGTACAGCCCATGGAGGTCCTCACACCGGAGCAGGTGGATGCCCAAAGGAGGCTGTGACCCCGTGGGAAGCCCACGCTGGAGCAGGCTCCTGGCAGGACCTTACAGACCTGTGGAGAGAGGAGCCCACACTGAAGCAGGTTTACTGGCACTACTTGTGACCCTGTGGGGGACCCACGCTGGAGCAGTCTGTTCCTGAAGGACTGCACCCCGTGGAAAGGACCCACGCTGGAGCAGTTCATGAACAACTGTAGCCTGTGGGAAGGACCCACATTGGAGAAGTTTGTGGAGGACTGTCTCCCATGGGAGGGACCCCATGCTGGAGCAGGGGAAGAGTGTGAGGAGTCCTCCCCCTGAGGAGGAAGGAGCAGCAGAAACAACGTGTGATGAACTGACCGCAACCCCCATTCCCTGTTCCCCTGTGCCGCTGGCAGGGAGGAGGTAGAGAATAATTGGGAGTGAAGTTAAGCCTGGGAAGAAGGGAGGGGTGGGGTGAAGGTGTTTTAAGACTTGGTTTTATTTCTTATTACCCTACTCTGATTTGATTGTTAATAAATGAAGCTACTTTCCCCAAGTTGAGTCTGTTTTGCCCGTGATGGTAACTGCTGAGTGATCTCTCCCTGTCCTTATCTCGACCCATGAACCTTTAGTTATATTTTCTCTCCCCTGTCCTGCTGAGGAGGGGGAGTGATAGAGCGGCTTTGGTGGGCGCCTGGCATCCAGTCAGTTTCAACCCACCACAATAGTGTAAGGATGATGTGAATTCACTGCTAGTAGGCTGCTGCAGACTTGCTGTGGTAGTAGAATATAGTCTTTTGCTATTGAAAATTATCCAGGTCTCCATGCAACTGAAATTGTAAGGTTGATATGTTTCACAGATATGGAAAACACTGGCTTTTCTCTGCAGTCTAGAATAGAGGGGTGGTTTTTAGTACCCTTTTCTTAAGACAAAATTGTTTTGTTTTACCCTTTCTATGGAGTTAAACCCGTGGCATCATCCTAGCATCCAATTTAACCACCGCAGTGGGTTAAGAGAGGAGGATTATCTGTCTTCTGATGAAAGCTTGTAAGCTACTGAAGTTCCTTACGGTTGGCAAGATGTTGCTTGCACTAGCATTATGGAACTGCAGCCAAGCAATGTGAGAAATGCAATTGCAGTAGCAAGAAGGAGTACTGTCAACCCACCCCACCTGTTGTGTCCTTTGGGAAGTCGCTGATCAAACCAAGTGAGAAATCTGAAGCTATGCCAATTCACTGACAGTAGGTTTAATTTCTTCCTAAATTTCTCCCGTGGCAAGGAGGCCTCTTTGTCTCCTACATTCCCTTTCCTAGGCTATGGGAAGAGGGGAATTTTTCCCCCTTCATCAGCTTCCAAAGGAAATTCTCTATGGCTTCTAAATTCCAGTAATTAAAATTATACCACCAAAGCCCTGTCAGCAGATCAAATAAGAACATAATGGGATCAGCTCCCTGGATCCCAGAGGTCCATTGAACTTGGTGTTGCAAGTGGGGAGTTTTTTCTCAACTCAATTCCATGTCTGAGGCCAAAGCTGGTTTAATGCAAAGTCAAACTACTTGAAGTGGTATTTTCAGTTTATGTGATGAATCATACACAACAAAAGGATTGGTATCCCTTGAACTTTTATATTAACTCTATTCACAAGTAATCCTAGGGTTGATTCTTTTAAATTAATCCAGTACTAATGTTTAAATTAATATTTTTAGTAGTGAACCATCATATTCAAGCTACAAAATGGAAAGAAATAGAAAACCATTCATCTAAAAGGAATATTTATTAGACAGTTACCATTTTCTTCTCATTGGTTACCTGTGCTTAGCTCAAATTACTTTCTGTGCAAAAGAGCTGTCATGCTATTTTCTTAAGTGCTATTTTACCTTGAGAACCTATCAGTTGGTTTTTACATAAGTGAATTTGTGATATGAAGGAAAGTAACAATTGCTTTTTCAAGGTAAATTGGTGTTTAAGATGGTACTGTCTTGTTTTCACTATGTGTTTTGGAGGAGGAAATAGCAGTGTAATTCTAAAATCTCAGTAATTTCATTAAGAAATATTCAAAAATCAATTTTTAGATATTAATTTAAGATCTTTCAATCTGTTACATATACATACGTTTTTAAAATAGCAAAAAAATGTATATAGTGTTTTGCAAGAGGTGGTAAATTGCGATAGTTGCTAGGAAATCCTGCTTTCAGATACAGCATGCCAGTGTACCTTAGATCTCTCTGCACTAGGAGGATACTACATCTCATTTGGAAGTTTTAATTATATTTTGTAGCTGTGTCTGATGGCTTACCATTTTTTTCCCCTCAAGAAATACAGAATGATAGAATCATAGAATTGTTTAGTTTGGAAAAGACCCTTAAGATCATCGAGTCCAACCGTTAACCTAACACTACCAAGTCCACCACTAAACCACGTCCCTAAGTGCCACGTCTATGTGTCCTTTAAATACCTCCAGGGATGGTAACTCAAAATATACTCTTTCAGTTTTCACTGTTGTCTTGTTTTACCTCCTTACTACACATAATCTTTTCTTTTCTCTATTTTCTTACCATGTTCACACTAGATGCCTAAGGTGACATATGTTGGAGTACATTTGTCCTAGTGATAGCGATAGGTATTAGAGCAGTTCGTAAATTAACACCCCACCTAGCTGTTGGATGGCGAATCCTCCCAGGAAAGGTATATGGTGCACAACTATATGCCATTTAAATGACTTTGTGTCTTCAGTTTTTTTAGCAACTGAAATCATGTAAGATTCAAATATAAGCCAAAATGAGAAGATAACAAATAGTAATAAAGCTGGATTTTTTGTTAGTAATTAGCTCCTAATTTTGCTTATGCTGGGTTCTGAACTCTGGGAATCTGTTCTGAAATGTTCAGCTGAACAGGCGCAGGGATGTGGATTAAAGAGATCATTGACTTCCTAGGAGTGCAATACTACAGAGTTGATATGCAGTGCAGCATCTAATCTACGTGTAAATTATATTTCTCATCCAGTCCTGTCCCCTACCTGAGTCTGAAGTGTTGACTTTTCCAGGAAGGATATCCGATTCTTTTTTTCTTTGGTGTTAGAATCATCATACAGAGAGGAGGTTTGACAGTGCAGAGTGCTTATGTGAGCAACACAAATCGGGTTTTTAATAAGGTTTAGCAAACAAAACGTGGAGTATGAATTTTAACTCTGACACATAGGTGTCTTACATGATGCCTGGAAGTTTGGTAACTACTTATCCTAGTTTTAAAAGGATTCCTGAAGTTGTGGTGTCTAATTTAGTGTGGGTGCATCAACACTGCATTAAAGATTGTTGAGAGATGCAGTATTTGTTTCTTGTCCAAACCCAGGACAAGGTCATATTTTAGTACTAATAAAATACCCTATGTGTTGCATCAGGATTTGGTAGAAAAACAAAATTTAAAAGCCACCAAATATGTAAACAAAAATATCGGAAAACTTTGGTTATTTTAATGACTGATTGTTCAGGATCATGACTCAGCTACCTGTGGGGTTGTTTTTTTTTCTCCCTATTAGTCAGATTTGATCTTTTTTTTTTTTTTCCTTTTCTTTTTTTAATTTTTTTTATTTATTTGTGTNTTCCTTGAATGGTAGTCTTGTTATGTGAAATAAAGCACCCAGTGGTCCTCTTGTGCTTGTTTCCAATACAAATTTTCAGGTGAAGGTTTTAGGTTTAAAATTCTCAGTTTACTGTTGAAATTATTTGATTTTTCCATCATAAACTTGCCTTTGGCTTTTGATTTGATGTGAACCTTTTTTTTGGGTGGAATTTTGCTGTCAGCATAGTATGCGCCTTTGGCAATTCTTCAACAAACTCTTCACAATTTAGATGGTGAAGTCCTCGAGGTAGATATATATATCTTCATGCTCAGGGCCAAGTAGGCCATCAGGATTTAACAAATAAATAGAATAATGATTATTAATAATCTTAGTTCCTTATAGCTTTTTTCATGGAGAAATTGGGATGATTAATTAGGTACATGTTTGTACAGTGGTTTCAAGATGTAAAGTAGTATATAAGTACCAAATATTATTATTACTCAAAGTCTCATAGGAAGAAAGAAGATATTGGGAGCTGTAGCTACATGATGATGAGACATCACACATTCAGAGTTTTTGGTATCTGGCACACTCTTTTATACCCATTAAGTAGCCATACAGGAAAGATATGCAAGGGCAGTTGTTTAACTGAAAGAAAAGGCCATGCTTATTTTAGTGTTCTTTGTGAAATAGAAATTCATGATCTCTCCAAAAGGTGCACAGGTAAAATTCTTGTGATAGTGTTGGTTGCTAGGAGGTATATTCTAGATAAATAAAATAGGGCTTCAGTAGGAGTAAGAAAGCTAGTCTCAGAAAGTATGTAGGAGGCCTTATCTTGGCAGTAGAAATAGGTTTCGTTAAACCACTGCTACTGCCAGGGTTAGGATAGCAGGAAGCGTCTCCAAACAGAGATTGATCAGAAGTATCCAGTGGGCAACTCACTTGGTTAGGCTGAGGTAAGAAAGGCATGGGAAGGAGACTTTTAATCCAGCCTCTCGGGAACTTCTTGTGCCTGCACAGGAATTTGCATCCTAATTAGTGCCACCAGTGGGTGCATTTTGCATGATCTGCTGTGGTTATTTCAGTAGTCGTATTTCCTTTGGGCTGGAAGTGGGTATTTTTCTATATTGATGAAGAATGGGAAAAAGAGTAGTTTTGTTAAGTATTAGGTACACAGCAATTACCCAGCATTACTGCTAAATCCAGAAGGATTTAATATGGTAATACAGTGAAGGAAAAGTGTGCTTGAGAGAGGGTGTCTAAATCAGGACTACGCCTGCTATGCTAGAGGGATGCTTGTTCTTCAGCTTCATGCTCTTTGCCTTTACATATGGGGAAAGAAGACACTGGCATCCTACTGATGTACTGAGGTCAAAATGAAAAAAGATATCCTGGAACAATATAGGAAAAAATCCTTGCAAGTTAGTACTGAATTGAAAAGTTGCAGCCCAGTTAAATCATGCCTGTAGATCTTGATGTAGTTCTGCAGCATTTAGGCCAAGGCATTACCTATACGGCAGGAAGAGACTATCTTAAAGGCACCAGAGCTCTCAAAGATAGGGGTAAGATACCCTGCAGTGGTCAGGTCATTCTTTACTATAAGCCAGTGTAGGTGTTTCTAGATAACTTGTTATTTTTGTGGTCTACGTGTGTGTACTTTGCTGAGTTCAATCTGTATATGCTAAAAGCATCTTATGTTAGAAATCATGTTACAAGGATGGGAATAGATGCCTATTTCCTGGTTTGGTTTGGTTTTGGGTTGGGTGGTTGGGGGTTTTTTTGGTTGGTGGTTTTTGCTTTGTTTTTTGGGGGTTGTTTTTTTTTTTTGGTCTAATGGCTTTGCCCTTAGCTCTTCAAGTGCAAACCACGCTTATGGTAAGTTTATCGGGCAGCTTTACTGTGCTCCATAATTCCTGGCATGGTAGACTGTTCTTTCCTTTTGCATGGATGATGTATTTTTCTTTTCAAGACATCTTCCATGATTCACCTTAGCTAGCATGCAAAGTGAGCTTCAAACATTGTATCTGATCTCTTTCCCTTTTGATTCAAGGGCATCTTCCATGCATGGAATATTACAGAAAATACCTTTATATTGGAAGGGAATTCTTGGTGCAGAACTATTCTCTGAAAAAAAATTCACTTCAGTTTTGAATTTTGACAGGTGGTTTTACTGGAAAGTCACTTTCCAAGCAGTAGCTTTCTGCAGGATCACACTTGAAAATATAAAGTGTTTTATTTCTTTCTCTGTACTGGTGAATTTAACCTACATTTTAATACCTTAATATGGCTTGATTACACACTCTCAACTGGGAGGCTAGGATCGTGAAGACATTTACTTGCAGTTTGTTTACTTCTGATAATTTGGGAGTGTAGTAATGATGGTACAGATTCTGCTTTGTAGCAGGAAGACTTCATGTCTACTTCATAGGGAAAATTAGTATATTACTGTCCCAGAGATGATCCCTTTTGTGGCAGTGGGTAATGCCAGCACATCTGCAGATCAATGTGCCCCTTTCCGGCTTTCAGGCCTGTTTCTGAATTTCCCTGCTGCAAACAGATTAGAAACCGTATGAGACCCAGTTGCCTTGTGGTACCAGACCCCTAAAAACTGTGCTGCTAAAAGATAATACAAAAGCTCTGGAGGGAAGCAATTTTCAGAGAACAGATTGTGCAACAATAATCTATTTACCCTTCTGTGTTGTTGTGATGGGACAAGATCAGATAAAGTGGTTCGGTATTGGATTGAGTCTTCACTGTCTGGGGTTTTTTTGCCCCTCACTCTCACATCTCACAGAGATAAACTATTTTGTCAGTGCTTTTATTCTCTTTTGTTTCTGGAAGACAATGTCTGAAGAGTGTATCTGTTATGTCCCATGGAACATGTACATCAAATTTGCTATTTGAGGAAATTTTAGAATTCTTAATGTAGCAAGAAATCTTCTGAAAGTCTGTTCTCTGTCCAAATTCTCCTCCCTGCAAAAACAAGCATCTGAAAAAAGCAGGTAGGGCAAGTTAGATGGCCTCAACCTCAATGTTATAATGTTAGACTGTGAATATTTTCTTTTTTTGAAAAGCATTCTCTCCTGTTTGCTCTTCTTGTATACCTCATTTTGTTGTTTAAAGGAAGAACAACATAAAAAGAAGTAAAAGCTTTGGGGAAAAATAAGATACTAATCTTTCAAAAATCCAAGATAGGCAAATTGAGTTAAAAACATAAAATACAAACAAGCAAAGCAAAAACCTTGGTCAAAATACAAAGATCCCAGTGCATGGTTGAATAAGTTTGTCTTTAAGTCAGGACATCAAAAACATTCCTGAATGTGTAGCAGAAAGGCTTTCTCACTTGCAGGTGTTTGAATTTGGAATTCAGTGAGTCGAGGTTGATCTGCTGTTCTTGGGGTAGCTGCTGAGATGGCAGCATGGGGCTGTCTTGGCTGAAACCAGCGCTGCAATTCTGCAGGCATGTTAGGGAGGCATAAGCTAGTGTTGCTGCCAAAAGGAGCAAACCTCCTCATTTCTTTCTCAGTCCCTTTTTCCAGCCTCTTCACTGCCCTCACGCTTGTAGCGGCAGCTTCATATGCCTGCACTGTGAACTGGATCAGAAGGCTGGTACAGGTTAAAATTAGCCAGTAAAATGAAGTGCAGTTAATTTTGACACAGATGAGTTCACTGACCCTGATTCATTGTACAGGTCTTATGCCAACAAGGTCTTATACACAAGGAAGGAGATTGGGGCGGGGTGGGTGGTGGGGTGGTGGAAGCAAAGAATGGGGCTGCAGTGTTTTCTCAAAGCGCTGTCTGATTCTGGCGTGAAGTGTGTCTAGAAACACAGTTTGAGAACATCCTAAGAGCTATGAATTATGCTTAAGCTAAACCATGGATTCATCTGCTGTATATCTGTATTAGGTCTGGTGGGTTTGTTGTTGTTCTTAACTATTTTAATATGTCAAGGAGAATTCCTCATTATCAAATATACATTTATTTGCACCAGCTGTTTTTGTGTTGCTCTGTGGAACTCAGAATATGTACTATGTATGTACACACACACGTAAGCAGAGTTTATTCAATGTGATCGTAGCAATTATAGGTGCTTTTAAAATAATTTTACCTTTTAGTACTGAGGGCACTCATGAAAATTAACTATACATACAATTCAGGAACTCTGTCTCCTTTTTAAAATAATTTCTTAAACAAAATTCTGTTAGACTTAGTTGAAATTTCCTAGGCTGAGTATGAATAAAAACTGAGGACCTCAGGATATAGTCTGTGGAAGCTTTTCATATCCTTTCTTTGGCAGGTATAAAATATATTAATCTGTGCCTGTTATTTGGCGTGGGGCCACAGAGGGCTGTCAGCCTAAGTAGGTGCAAATTAACGTGGCAGTTCTCATGCTGGAGTCATACTGTGTTAATACAAGGCTTCAAACTAGATAATATGAAACCTGAATTGAGAGTGTAATATTTAGAGCTCCACAGTTGGAGCCGTTCATCATGATGATTACAGCCATGCCTGGGATTCTTGGCCAGTCAGGTTACCTTGTTTTACATGCTTGATTTCTAATGAAATACAGACCCAGCGGATGTGCATTAGTTAGGGCAGGCAGACTGGCACAAAATAGACTTGCAGCTTGTTTATAATGACCAGCTGAGGAGAAAGAAGCCTCTTGAGGAACGGAGTGAGCTTAGTGGTTGTGCTTGGGCAGGGAGCAGGGTTGGAGAGTAGCGGGTTCACCAGGGTAGCAGCAGTAACGTGTTTGCAAAATCAAGGACACAGCCCCATGTGGGATTAAAGATGTAAAACAACAGTAAGGATCTGTGTAATTATATGTCCTACTCAGTGTATTTCTTTTATCAAACTGACAGCAGATCCTTTTATTCTTTTATTTTCATTTTTTTTCCTATTACTTAGCAGCTCCTGAAACTGTGTCTGTTAGTATTTAACCTGTATGCAGTATGTAATTGGTATGTTGATGGGTTGTGTTTCTCTGATTTGACAGGATGTGCGCATTTTTAGTGGTTTAATCAAGATGGCAATGCCATGACAGCATTGATTTAGTAACGTAATAACCTTTGTGTTATGAAGCCTCATAACACCCTGAGTGGTACTATTGCCCTATTAAAGCAGGTACTGTACACAAGCAGGAAAACAGCTCCCCTTTGAAAACCTTACAGTCAGAGCCCAAATTAGTTTACAAAATTTGCTGGACCTTGCTTATAAGCCAAGCCTGTTCAGGTCATTATGCCAGTGTGGTTGTATCTGGATGCAGATGTATGCTTAACTTACAAGAGCATTAATAGATTAAGTCTTTCAAACTGAAAGAGACGTGGTAGATATGAATGGTGCTGACACACACAAACATTTGCAGAAGCTGTATCTGAGCATTGTTGTACTTTCAATGCAAGGAGTTTATGTTTTCATGCCCTTGTTTATTTCTATCTCTGCCTCTTTATTTTTAAACTTTCCAGGCTGTTCTTAGTGTGTTACTGCCTGTGCGCTTAACTTCTTCAGTCGCTGCCTGTTTTACTTGTTGATTAAGCCAAAAAGAGGTGGTAAAGTACAGCTAAGGAGACTAGACAGTGGCAACAGGTCATGTGTGCATGAGGGACAACTAACGAGAACATAAATTCAAAATGTTAAATTTTCATAGATTTTGCTTCTAATTCCTCTGCTAATTCAATGTAAAGTTGTTCTTTAAAAGGATCTCATTCTTTTCAGTAGTGTTGTGAAATGATGGTGCTCCATCCAATCCATCCAATGTCCAGAATAAGGATTCATGGATCTGACTGCTGTTTCTGAGCCTGGTGCCGCTCAGTCGTCCATCCGTGCTGCTCCAAGTCATAATTTACTTTGACATGACTGTGCCTCTGCCACTATACTTCTTCAGGTCTGTTTCTGTGTAGGTTTAAATGACCAGAATAATGTATGGTAGGTGCACTACATTTCTCACAGTGTTTGGGTTCCATTTCGTAATAATTTTTACATAAAAACACAGTAACACAGGTAATCTGTATGCTGAGTAAATGCATGAATAATATTAATCATTGACATAATCTTCCAACCTCATTGATTTCAGAGGCATTGCAAAACCAAGTTCTTGCTCTTTTTTTTAATCACTTAAACTATACAGACTTTGCTTAGACTTTAAAAGATTATTAATGAGTTTTGTGATCGTTTGCATGATCGTTGAAAGGTGTCTTGGTTCTGTATTGACATTAGGTTACAGTGATCTTCCTGTGGAATATGTAAATGTAATTTAATGCTTGTCAGGTTTCTAGCAGGCACAGAGATTTCAGTGACTAGAAGCACCAAGCTGCTTGGAGCAGCATCTCCCAGATCCACTGTGATTTACTTACTTGGGTCCCGTTTCTTAAAAACAAGCAATAAGATAAGAAAAACTCCTTTGACATTAGAATGTTGGCTTTAAAATGTATTTGTCACTTTATTTCTTTTAAAACTGTACGTACTTTCAGTGTATATTTACATTGTCTTAATTCTGACTGTCAAATACAGGTATTTCAGTTGAATTGCTGAGTGTCTGATGACCGCTCTGAGTATGTACAGTCTTAGTGTGCTCATCATGGCCATTTCAGCGAAGTCACCGAGGCGAAGGGCTCCGGAGCGGAGGA
>WAAD01014231.1:4397-30425 GCA_013389945.1 Fregata magnificens
AGGAGGAAAATTGTGTGTTTATAAAATAATCCGCTGTGCTTCTGTATTCAAAGACATTTCTATTCATTTATTTTAGAGGGGAAAAAAAAGCAATCTCAAAATATAACGATTCAAACTACCCACTCTTTGTAGGCATTTTAATTTTCCACCAATGTGGCTGTGTAGTAAGCTGAATTCCCAGAATCAAAAAGGAATAGGAATTATCATAAAATGCAAAAAACTGCAAAAGCAATAGTTTTTAGTCTGCCAGACTAAACAATCTCATGTCCAGTTACATTCACACACTGAATGTAAGAGACTGTTACTCAGATAGTCCCTGCAATCAATGCATATGGCCCACGGAAGGCCAATAAATTAGCCAGTACAGTGCAACAGCTAGACCTGGGGATGAAGAGTTGTAAGTCCCAACTGTCACCTAATCACACTTACTACAGGGGAATTCACGTCAACTTTTCTTTGCCTCATTTTTTTTTTTTTTTCTTTAGGTTAACCCTTTCCTGCCTAAGAGACCAGACTCAATATATGTGAAGTTACATATATTCTCCATTGAGGATGTTTAAATTAATGCTTCAGACACAGGAGCGCCACAGTTCTACTTCTCATGACTTCTGGCTGACACAGCTGAAACTCAGCTGCAGTTTGAACCTCTGCTTCGAAGCCCTCCAAGCCTGCTTTGCTAGTAGCAGAGATTCATTTGGAACTAGTTACACAGTCACTTAGGTTTTTATAAAACAACTTATTTTTATTTACTTTGAGACAGCTCGATAAAAATGAAAATCAAACTGCAACTGGAGCCAGGATTTACACAGCATGCATGTTATGGATTTGCTATCTTTCATCCCATCAGTTCACCCTCAAAACTAGTAGTTATAGCACCAACACAGACAAAAGTAAGTCAGCTTGCAGAACTGCCAACACTTGATCGCTCTGCTGTTGCAGTGCAGTGCTTAAAACATTCAGTGTAGACAACGGAGTACAGAGAAGGCATATGTGGCCAAAAAAACCCCTTCCTTCAGTTGTCTTCTCTTCATTCCATCTTTCACATTTCATGTGCTAACCCATTACTCTTAACCTGGCAATGGAAGTATTTCCTTTCTGGAGACACACATGATAGATTAAACCTCTGTCTCCACTACTTAACATCTTTGTTATTACATCAGCATACCTACATTACCACAAGTCATTTCTTCAGTCCAAAAGCTCGTTACTTGCTAACAGTCTCTTTCACTTGAGAGGGAGAAAGAGACACGTCTTACCACATATGTATTCACGTTAAAGAAATACTTCCAACATCTCTTAAAAAACATCTTCCTGTGGTAACAACTACATTTAAGATTGTTAAAGATGAGACAACTATCACATTTAGTTTGCTTTCTACCCTTTAGAAAAGTGGTTTACTTTATTTCACTCAATTCAGGTAATAGTTTTGTGTTCTAGCTCTCATGTATGAAGCCCAGTGTTGGTTTGCTTTTGATATTGCAGCTACAGGTGTGACTAAATGATTCAAACCTTTCTTAAAATATGGTATGACATTTTAATGTTTCTGATTTATCTACAAATATAGCATGTTTTTCTTAAATAGACACATGTAACAGTAATGTCAGATTACAGACTGTGTCATATACTCAAATACAAATGGAAGACAAAAATTAACTCATTCAAATCCAAGTTTTGGAAGGAAGACAACAGTGTTGCTTTAAGTAAGCGTACTTTCTAACGAACAACTTAAATGCCTATGAAGACTTTCACCTCTTTGTATTGCCATGGGTAACTGATTTGGACAAACTTTCTTTTTGTTGATACCCTCATTACAACACCAGCTGTTGAAGCTTTGCCATTTCAAGGATATGGTACATGCGTCCCCTCCTTGACATTCTTCAGCTCCTCTTTTCATTGCACTCCACCTTACTTCGGCCTGTCCTCAAGAGGCCTCCTATGTTCCCAACACTTAATGTCTGAAAGTTGTCCTGTCCGTCAAGACACATTAACTTGGACAGCACTTCTGATTTGTCTGAAAACTGTTTGAAACTGTTAAGAAGAATGTAATTCACAGTCTCCAAACTGCTTCCATTACACCAATTACACAACGTTTTCTGGAGTCTCTTGGCATTACAGTGCCAGTTACCGAAAATTTTCTGTTAGCTGGCAGTTTTTTCCACAAAGTAATGACTATCTGTAAAAATATTTCAGTCACTGTCATTCAGTCATCACATAACATTGAAGTGTTACCATAAAGACAGATATAACAATCTGAATCAGCAGACTGTGCAGTGATTCCTCCACTTTATATATATATATATATATATGCAACGTCGAAGTGGGCAGCCTAAGAGACAGGAAAAAACCCATTCTCTTACCTCATAGCCAAACTGAAGTTCATCTGAGGTTAGCATAATGATATCATCATCAATAGCCAACACTGCTTCTGTTTCAATCTCATCATAGGGGAAGAAGCGGTTACTAAGTTTGTTTTCTGCAGTCCTAACAACTTTCAGGGGAACACGAATCTTTGGCCAGAGGGAATCTAGAGAGAAAAATTAAAAGAAATGGAATTCAGTATTATACTTTACTTCTGAACAAGTCCGCACATCTGTCTTCGCTCCTCTTCACTCTTTTTTTTCTTCACATCTTAAATAAAAGCTTCTTAATGGCCAATCTACACATGACTTTCAGTTAGGCAAACATGTAAGCATATGAAGGCAAGAGACAGAAGTTCAGCTACATTTCCCTCTTTTGCTCTCTACAGAGAGCTTCACAGACAGCTATATGGGGGATAGCTTGCCCAAAACAGCAGTCTGCAATAATCCCATAACAAGAGTCAGCAATACTATGTATTGGTTTAGGACACACAGCAAGAAAAGGTATTTGATTCAACTGCAACTATTAAAAAGAATTTGAAGCAGCAGTATACAATCACTGACTACAAGTCTAGGGTCATAAAGAATTTGAAAAAGAATGTTAGTTCTATCAAGTGCTGAGAAAAATAAATTTTATTATATCAATTAAAAATCTAGATACACCTAAAATGTTTATCACTATTGTGTTCAGGAGTAGATTCTGTGTATGAGAAATTTCTTTCATCTTCCAAGTCCTAAGTGACAGTTATAAATTAAGCTAGATAAATGCAAAAAGATTCTGCTTGTGCCCTACAGAATCCTTACAAGTAGAACGGTACACTGGAGTAAATAATCATGAAAATTCACAAGTCAAATGATGCTTTAACTAGCAACAAAAACCCCTGTAGATACAAAACTGGATCCAATTCACTCTACAATGAGATTAGATTTCCATTTCTTGCTCTCTTTTTAAAATGTAGCACCTTAAGTGTCACATTAACAGTTTCTGCAGGCTTTTGCATACATTCAAAAATTTTCAAAATCCTATTCTATTCCTACAAAAGTATAACTGCAGGCATAAGTATAGAGCACCAAGCTAAAAGAAACACAACTAAGGACCGAATATTAAACATTAATTCTAAATGCACTTACTTAACAATATACATTTTCTAGCACAAAGCTTAACAGTAGTCATTATTACAGTACGATGCACCCTGAAAGCACCAATCCATCAAAAAGTAGTTTAATTAATAGCTAAACAAACAGCTAAACAAGTACAGATGTGATTTGTTGGTTTCTTCCAGCTTTCACAATAAACATATATTTTAATGAAAATTTGAGGGAAAAGAGAGCATTGTAAGATGTAAGTCTAAGTACCTTATGAACAGTAGATAGATGAACACTTGTGTTTCTTACACTGGTGAAATGGAGGGGATGACAATGGAGTATGAGAAGTAAAATAAGCGAAAATACTTTAAATCAACTACAAAGTGACTGCTCAGAGAATTTATAAGTTGTTCTCTGTGCCAAATGAAAACATGTATAAGGATACACCTGGAGGGAGGTGATGCTTCCCCTTGACTCAGCACTGGTGAGGCCACACCTGCAGTACTGTGTCCAGTTCTGGGCTCCTCCGTACAAGAGAGACATGGACATACTGGAGAGAGTCCAGCAAAGAGCCATGAAGATGATGAAGGGACTGGAGCATTTCTCCTCTGAGGAAAGGCGGAGAGAGCTGGGACTGTTTAGCCTAGAGAAGGGAAGGCTCAGGAAGGGTCTCATCAATATGTACAAACACCTGAAGGGAAGGCAAAAAGAAGACCGAGCCAGGCTCTTTTCACTGGTGCCCAGTGACAGGACCAGATGCGATGGGGGCAAACTGAAACACAGGAGGTTCCCTCTGAACATGAGGAAACACTTTTTCACTGTGAGGGTGACTGAGCACTGGCACAGGTTGCCCAAGGAGGTGGTGGAGTCTCCATCCTTGGAGATATTCAAAAGCTGTCTGGAGATGGTCCTGTGCAACCTGGTCTAGGTGACCCTGCTTGAGCAGGGGGGTTGGACAGGATGATCTCCAGAGGTCCCTTCCAAGCTCAGCCATTCTGTGATTCTGTGGTAAGTGGGGTCTATAAGAACTGACACTGGGCCTGAAGCCACTGAGATTTTCATCAGTGACCTGAAATACGTACAAATTGCCAGTGCAATTTGCAAGTGACACAAAGCCTGGAGACATGAAAAATGGTGAGGACAATAAGGTCATACAGAGCACTCTGGACTGCTTAGTAAACTAGGTGCATTTGAACAAAAAACAGACTGACACCACTCGACACACAGTTAAACACTAGGACCAAGGCAACTTTTCCCCTAAAAGCAGCTGCTGAAAAGGATTAAGGGGTCAGAGTGGACCTTGGTTCTTGCCATGCTGCTGGGACAAAATGAATTAATGTAATTCTTGTGTATGTAGATGGGCAAGTAGTAAGAAATGGGGCAAGGGGAGTGGAGGGCAATTTTCCCTGTACGCAGACATAGTCAGAGAGATGCTAAAATACTGTTTGATTCTGGTGTATTTTTCAAAGCATGTTAAAACACTGGAAACGGTGCAGGAAAGAACCACGTAAGTTATTTGAGGGCAGGAGAAAATGCCTTACGGTGGAACTTAGAGATCAACCTGTTTAGCTTATTAAAAGAAGGAACAAAAAGTGGGTTTGATTAACATGTATAAGTATCTACACAGGAAGCAAAATGCCACATATCTTCAACCAGCTAGAGAAAGACATAACAGAAAACAATGACTGGAATCTGAAGCTAGGCAAATTCAAAGTATAAATAAGGCAGACATTTTTAATAGTAACAGTGGTTAACCTCTGGAGGAAGTTAACAAGGACAGCAGCTGATTCTGTACATCTTGTCTTTGAACACGACTGGCTATTATTATACAAGATGCACTCAAGTTAGATAGAAGTCACTGGATTGAAAAGAAAGGTGGTGTGGTGACTCGTGACTTACAGGTGAACCCACATGATCTTACCGTCCCTTCTGCCTCAAACTCTATGAACGCCTACAAGTAAATCTTGCTCCCAGGAATGAGTGTCCACGTCCTCATTGCCACTGCGCCTCTCAGATTGAACAGCTCACACAACACTCTTAAATAAAACACAGAGCTGCACACTGCTTGAAGACACCAGAGTCCAAACACTACTTCACTGAGAAAACAAAGCTGTCTTTCCAAACCACACCAAGAGTCTTCAAAAGTCAGTGTTTCTTCGAGCCGTATTTTAGAAAGAAGGATTGGCATGCATGGGTGGCCAAAAGAAAGGAGAAGAAATACAGAGTGATATTCACTGGCAAAATTTATATTCGGTTTCCCACCCTGAGGTTTCTTCCTGCAAGATTGAAAAAGTGATTGTAAAATCTACCTTTATCTGGGTGGTCTTGTAGACCATGGCCTGTATTTGACAAATATGCAAATTCTTGTCCAGTTTTACTCACCTCTTTTCCTTCTAGTAGAAGGCAAGAGGCACCACCCTAAACACTGATGCACACTTCAGTGGCTTCTAACATTGATTAGTAGCCAGTCAGAAGGATTCAACCATGCTACTGATGGGCTCCAATGGAAGTCACAGTCAGCCAGCAGCTGGGGAGATACAGCAGGTGCCTCGGGGCCACAACAAAAATGTTCAAGAGCCACGGATTCCAATTACAGTGCAATGCACTCATTTTATTCTCAGCATTGTAAGGTCTTTGAAATCCCCTGCTTGAACCATAATCTGAAACAATTATTCCAGTAGGATACCACTGAAATTCCAAAACTTTCACCTTACTAGTCATCCTAACCTCAGGAGGCAGTAACGCTGAACGACTGGAACCGTTCATTGCAAATTACTACTCTCAAGTCAACTCACTGCTTTCTTACTGGTTTACCATACAACATGCAAGTATCCATATTTATAAGACAGATACAGGTACCTCACAAGGACACATATCATGGCCTCATAAAGACTGTAGACTGTTTAACGTTTGCAACCTACTTAAAGATCTTAATCCCAATATTAGTATCAAATAATACTAAGCAGCCTTCTAGATCCCCAAAAGACTCCACTGTCACAAGTGTTTCAGTAGCAATCAGAATTGCCATAGGTATGTATGCATTTGTAAATTTGTATTTATAAGTATCAAAGTTTACATTTTATACATGTTAAGTACTCTTTTATTCAGGCTTTTCTTCCTTTAACATCTGCTATACACGCAAAAAAAAGGACAACCAAACTACAACAAAGATCTTATTTCAGTGCAGGAATACACTGAAGCAAAAAATTGAAACTGAAAAGTCACTAGGATTGAAAAATAATAATTCAGAAAAGCAAGCAAGCATGGATGCTTTGAACTTCTAGCTCTTTGGAAAATCAACTGTTTGATAGCTTAATAACAGACATGCCACTTGCATAAAAATACAGTAACAGAAGAAAAAGTAATGAGAAGTGTACGAAAAATGAAGGTGTAATCTAAATATAATCAGCATGCATCTCAGCTGTCAGTAAATCCTGTTAAATCCACATGATTTATTAAGGTCTTGGAAAGTCTCTGAAAATGACCAATTCTCAAAAAGAGGTATGTTACTGTAAAATATTTGTGCTTTGAGAAACATAATACAAAGTTTCTGAATTTGGACTTAAATTAATGAACGGAAAATACTACCATTTTGGAGGAACTTTGAATAAGACATTAGGGTACCAGTTACTCTGCAGCATGCAAAATGAAAGAAAGCATAAGATTACTTGCTGCCTAGAGGCTGATCTGATACTGAAGGCTGCTGTACCTACAGAGGTGGAAGTGCGTGGGAGATGTCATAACAGAATGACATCTGGGTTGCCACTTTGGCAGCCTGGGCAAAAATGACTATCACAAAGAACAGTGGGCTCCACTCAGAGATCCAAGTATTCAAAATTAGCCCTGCTGCAAGAATTCCAAAAGAAATACATAGTCAATAAAAAAAGACAACAGCTACTTTAGAAGTCAAAGTTTTAGAATCCATCAGGAAGCTTAAAGCTGTCTATATTTATTTTAGAAGACCACAAAAGAAGAGTATTTGTACTTTTCTTTTTTTTTTACACATAAGAGGAATGTGGCTTAAAGAGAAGTCAGAGACAGGGTCTGCCACTTCTGTAATACCACGTGCTGAATTTTCAGTAACTGCTTGGAAAGTTATGAGAAACCTCAGCACTAGCAAAACATGTATGGGGGAAATTCTCAGTTTAGTAGACTTTATTATAACCAAGGTAAAAGCACATGCTTTAATCTTACAGTAAGAGGGCACTACATCATTTAACAGAGTATGACAAAGATAAAAGAAGCCCAAGACAAGAAGGCAGATGAAGTCTTACAAGACGGCATGAGAACCTTTAAGCATACAAAAGTAAAAATGCATGTTTGGACTAGGAATTATTCTTACTTCTTTTAAAACCAGTGAGGACTTCCTGTAATGCAGCAGAAGACAGAGGCAAAATATGAAAGTAAAGCTCTCTGGAGTGTATAAAAATCTGTGTATACACAGAGTCTGAAGAGAATGACAGGCACATCGTACCGTAATAATTACAAGAGAGGAGTGTTTGAATGACACTTACACTTGCTCTTTGGCAACAAGATTCAGGGCATTCTTGGCACTTTGTGCTATTTAGGACTACTGATGCACTGATTGCAGGAGCTGCCCACAGAAAACAGCATGTGGTCTTCGAAACACAAAATCAGCAGTTTCCCAACTTTTCCAAATGCAGCTTCCACTTCTAATGGGCTTACAAACCCTAACAGTCACATACATGGCTGTATTTCTGGCTAGCCCACAATCCCACCATTAAGTCCTGCAAGTCCGCATCTCACAGCAAATTTCTCAAGCATGATTTCAACATGATTTCCACAAACTGCAGGATCAAAAAAGTGCCATAATTACATTCCCATTTAAAACACTCATACACAGAAGAGCAGCAAAACCCCCCATCCTCTAAATACCCATTTCTCAGCTACAACTCCCAGTGAATTACATGAAGGAGATAAGGAAGAGAAGGGAGGATAATCATGAGAGAGAGGCAAGTTCATTATAACCTAAAGGAATACCCTTTCACACCAAAAAACCCTTTCACTTTCCACACCTTCCTAGGCTTGCCATCAGATGTTTGTAACAAAAATGTAAGTAACATAAGCTTGCAAAATGTTTATACATAAAAATGAATTCTTAGTCTGAAATCCAGCCCTGTTTCTCAGCTCTAAATGAACTGCTACATCATACATAAAAGAGGGATCATTAAAAATAACAGAGAGTAATATTTCTATGGAGTGTGTTATCTCTTTTCAAAGAGAAATGCCACCATCATGTTGTTAAATAGCACCATTCTCTGTATCCTTGCTTCTGAGAAACTGGGAAGTTAATAGTATCTGAAGGGGTCCTTTAGCAGCAGATGCATTATTATCTATCTAGGCAGCAGACAGAAGTGTATTTATATAGGAAATTACTTGCTCTAATTATTAATCACCCATTTTCAGTTTCAACATTCAACCTTGGAAAAGTGAGAATCAATACAGCTGCTGTACAGAGCTAACCAATATTCTTGGGACACCCATTCTAAGCAGTATCAAGTTCAAAAATAGCAAGTGATACTTGAATGCAGATGGTTTGTTGCATTTGCAATTGGAAGCAGCAGGTAAGGATAATAAGGAGGAGCTGGAAATACAGTGTACACTCTTGATGGCAAGACCTGAATGCTTGCCAGTATTAAGAGCAATATGACAAATGAAAATTAAAAAAGATCCACTTATTGGCTAAAATAATGGCATTTTGATGACTCATACAAAGACGCTCATACAAACATGCTTTTCCTGTTTTAATTCCTCAGTAACAGCAGCTAGGAATCTCTCATGACTGCTGATAACCTGGCACCAGAGTATTAATTCATATTAAGCTCAGACTTCCCACAACTTCTGTGGAGCCCACTTGGAACTGTGAAAAGGAAAAACCTTTCCAGAAGTTGTGCAAGGTAGACTAACATCAATAACAAACTGGCAGAAAACATCTCTAAACATGCTCTTCTGTATGTACCTGCAGTTGCACAGAATCCCATACACCACACTCAACTCTCATACCTGATCTTTTACAAAACCCTTTATTTGATGCTCAGTCTAATTGGTCTATAGAAGTCTGTATGAATTCAACTAATTGAACATGGATGATGGAAGCCTAAAAAGTACTTTTTCAGTCTCACAGACTGAATGGCATACCTCAGCTGAAATCTGAAGTTTCAAAAAATTGTCAGAAAAAACAACATCAAGCATGTTACATCTATTTATTACCAGAATTCCTTCACTAATGGCTGACTGAAAAAGTCTGTCCAGGCATTTCAACTGCTTCAACTTAGAACTATCTGTTCAAAACAGGTGCTTTCGACTTACATTACAATGTTTATATTGGTCTACAGTAACGCACAGAATTCCTCTTATATATAAAATAGAATCTTGGTTTCTAGCACATTATTTAGAGCCCAGTTTTGTTAAGATGGGTTTGTTAAGCTGAACTTCTAGACTTCCTTGGCAAATAACATTGCAAAATGTTTCTAAGATGATTCATGGAAGGCTAAAACCATCATGAATTAGTTCTCTAGCTAACCAAGGAAAGTGGCATTAAGTCCCTCGTCAAGAAGCCAAATTAATTCAAAACCTAAAGAGAAGTTAAAAAAACCCATTCCTACCAGCACTGACTATTAAAGGCACAGTATGCAAAGAAAACTGCCACTGAAGATTTTTTTTTTTTTTTAAAGTTAGCACTTTCTTAAGATACAGTCATCCATAGGATACTGAGGTTCCTTATCCCCAGTGTTTTATATCAATGTTGTCCATTAATACTATCAAACTGAAATACAAAGATGATTATTGCAGTAATACCCGTAAGCCTTATAGTCTGTATCTTATTCCAAGTTTATCAGCAACTTAGCTCCAGGAACCACTACCAATACAACTACACACAAAGTACATGTTCTTTAAAATACACTTTTCATTTTTATAAAACTGAACCTAAAAAGGAAACAAGCTACCACACATTATTTGTAGCTTGTTGCTTGCTTACTAACAGTAATGCATTTATATATTTTTATACCATTTATGTAGTAGACAAAATGGTTTCTTAATTGTCTGAAACAAACATGATGAAACATCAGTGGAAATTTCTATCACAGACTATTTTCTTGTATTTCAGAACTAGCAATTTAGACAAATACAAATGAAAGGGCAAAAGTATTTGGCTGATGAAGAAAATGAAAAAACATCCTGTCTACGCAAATATTCCCAGCAGCAGACACTTGGACCACAATGTTTATTTTAATGGATGCAGAGTGAGTGAGGAGAAAAAAAAAATTGTTCTTTTCCTATAATATTTCAAACCTTTTAATCTTTTTATTAATATTATACATGCAGTCATGGGCCTGCTGACATTACTGCTGGGTTCACAGGCTTCCTGCATACCCTGCATGGCTGAGAATATATGCAAACCTCAGCCAAAGACACAGAGCAGAGTTCACATCCCCTAAATCTAGAGAGCACTTAAGATCAGCAAGATGATTCTATGAAGCTTTAAGGTTCCAGACTAAAATCATCATCGTATGTGATATTTTCTCTCTGCTATTTCACATGTAGGATCCAACATTTTTATCACCACAAGCACTCTGAAAACTTCAAAATGTTTGCACAAGACATCTGTGTTGCTCATAGATTCGTCTGTTGCAGTTGTATTTTTTTTGCTAAGACAGTGCTCATATTTTGAGTTCAAAAAGAAAAGATTAGACCCTTGGGTTCCAGTCTCACCCACAGCACGGTGCTCCTACTTTGGCACACAGATTCAGCAATGACCTCAAAATACACAGTAAAGCTTCTACTCCTTTACACATACCTATGTCTATAATATCTCTCAAATAGAAAGTGTGGGAGGGCAGTGTGTTGAACTAAGCAAAATAAAGGCCAAAGCACAGGACCTTCTTGAATCATTTCCTTGCCCTGAAGCTGAATTACTGAGTGATGGTGAAGACTTCACCTCTGTGTACCCCAGTTTCTAAAGCTGTAAAATGGGAATAAACCGTTAATCTACTGGTTATATAGCCAGGATACATACATATTTGTAAATGTTTTGAAGGTACTCAGATTAAATTAAACCCATAAACCCCAGTTTCCTTTATTATTTATATTTTAATATATTTATATTTTACTTTGATTTCAAAGTAGACATTAATTTTCTAAGTAGAAATCTCGGCATCTACCTAATAATAATGCCATGAACAATGCTACTTACACAGCAGTTTTAAACTATAGGTCTCAAAGCATTTTATCTAGAGACAATATTGCTGTACTAGTCTTATAGACACGGAAACTGCAGCACAGTAAGAAATGAGTTGCTCCCATTCAGCAGGCAGAAGTTGTGTCTGGTCAGTGCCCCTGCTATAAGAACTATCTGCCCAAGAAAAATAATTGAAACATTGTTTATTTTATTGCTCATTAATTTTTGTTTATTTCTCAAGAGCCTTCTGAGATAGCCTATATGTCCATCACTGTGTTCAGGTACTAGTATGGCAAAACAAGTAGGGACTCAGAGCAGACAGGTGACTAAAGATCAGTCATTTAAGCTTGTACTAGTCACCTTGTTTTTCCTTCATACTCAGTGGAGGAAAAAAGGGTACTTCTGGAGGGATGATTCAGTTCACCCTTAAATAAATACCTAGTGTAGGCTAGATGGAGGTGCTTGTTTCTTTTCACTGATTCTAAAAGAAATGCAGAGTGATGCACAAGTAGGTCTCAAACATTTTAAGTTATGAGAGTGGTCCTTGCAAACTCATAGGACAAAGGGAAAAATAGTCTTTGAATTGCTACTGATTTCTAGCCCATATACATGTAGCTACTGTTTCTCCATCTTTACACTTTTGTACATTATTTGGGTGAAAACTTTCCAGTCAGGTGTTCATTTAATCAGATGCCCTCTTAGCTGTTTACTTTATTTATTATCAGCCAATGTGACAAAAAATTTGTCAGTCATATTAGAGCTGCATCTGCCTCGACAGGCCTAGATTTGCAAGGAGTTTGTTTTCCATACACCTTGCACACTCCCCACACCTGTTACCATTCCACAGCGCAGCAGCTGAGATCAGTTACAGCCTCTTACCTGCACTGAGGGATGCTCATGAGCACTGATGGCAGAGTGACCACAATTCAGTCTTGTCATTCGTCTCACAAAAATCACCATTAGTTCATCTTCAGGTCATGCTGACAAATATACCTTTTCACCCAAACTTTACTAAATGCTGAGGACAAGCAAAAAAGGATTTTTATCTTATGGAATGTCGCATTTGTTGAGGGGTGCAGCATCTTAAATTTTGTACAATATTTAGAATAGAATATTTCATTTTTATTCTGTTTTCCTCTTAAGTCCTGAGCTTGCTGAGTTTCACTACATAAAGGCATTATTACAAGTACATAAGCATTCATTTTAAAAAAAAAACCAAAACAAAAAACCAACATTAATTTTAAAATTTGCATGTACTTCAAAACTTTCCATTCCTAGGGACAGATTCCCTCTATTTCCAACACATATTGCTTTGATAACAATGTCATTTTTCAATTATAATATTTTTCTGGTGTTGACAGAGGAAAGAAAGGAGCAGCCACATGTCATATTTGTGTGGCACTATGCCAGCTCCATCTCAGGAGACCTAAATCCAATTCCCAATTTACCACACATAATCACTAAGGAAGACAACTCGATGTCCTTCACCCAGCCCTCCCACTTACACATGCGAAACAAAACAAACACACAAAGGGTTGCAAGGACAAAAGCCAAGATTTGCTTCTGTACTGAAATGTGTCCCTTACATGGAAAGGACCAGGAAATACAGCACTCAATGCTCGAGGAGGTTAAGCACCTCAGCTTTACTATAACCAATTAAAAGTGAATAGCCATAAAAGTGCAGATACTACTGTAGGGTAATAAACCAGACTTTATCAGTGACAGTGGTGCACATTACAAACTTCAAACTCATTCCTTGCTCTAATCCATCAGAAAATTCCTGGCTTTAACAGGCTATAAACAGCAGAAGCTTTGAAGTCCAAGGATTAGGATCACTAATAGACAGACTGAACGAGAGACTGGCTGAAGAGCCAAGTGGAATGCCCTGCATGGATCTGGAATAAAACAAGTTAATTTAATCAAACTGACCTCTCTCTATCCATAGGCCAAGAGATTACAATGGTTATAACAGCAATAAAGGGACAAGGGACACTAGAAACAAATAGTTATTTGCTTCAATGCAATGCTTAGGCTAATGTAAGGGCAGAGCTGCCTATGCTTTCAACTGTGCTCTCAGAGCCACAATTTTAAGCTCTACAGGCAAAGGCTTTTTTTTTTTTTTTTTTTTTTTTTAAGTTTTTTTAAACTTTTAAGGCAAAGGTTTTTTTTTTTTTTTTTTTTTTTGAAGCTAGCTTAAGACTTAGTGGTAATCGAGGCAGAAAAAAATTAAACACACTTCAATTTTCAAGAATTTCTAAATGCAAGATTAATAGAATGATTTAACAAAAGAGATCATTCTAATGATTTATTTCCTTCAACTCTCCTATATCTCAGACTCACTCAAGGGAAATGTGGAAAAAATCCATTTGGGTTAAACCCACCTGCATTCAGTGCTCACATAACTGAATATAACACTAAGCATTTTTGCTTTTAGAAAAAAACTTCTTACTGCAAAAACTCCGGTTTATCATCAATTTATACGCAACACTTCTCACTCTAAAGGATTGCAAAACATTTAATAAACCACTAAACTTGAGGTGTTTAGGACAGCAGTATTACAGAACACTTTTTAAAGCAAACAATAAAGCTACTCTGCTTTAAACTGGAGCAAGTTGCCAAAATGGCAAATGAGAGAAGTGAACGGTAGCAATAGCTTGGCTTTGAGAAGCTGTTAGAAGATGGTAAATTGAGACAAGTGGCCAGGGATCAATTTTTACATTGTACCTTGCTGCTATGCAGTATAGATAACTTCGAAGAGTGAAAAACAGCAGCAGCTGAAGCCTCTGAAGGGAGAATTACAAAACAAGGAGTCCTAACGACACACTTCATTCACTACAGGAGACAGAAGAATCCACAAGGTTCTGTACCACCAAATATAGCATTTTTCTGAACACATATTCCTAGAAGGCAACATTTCTTCTCCCACAAAATCACCACATTTTCAGAGGAGAATGACAGATTCATATGTACAGCATACAGGAAACAACTCGTTTACAGTTACTGTACCTACAGTATTTAATCAAGAATGAGAAGAGGAGGCTTTAGTTGCGCAGAACAATGCTCAGGATTTTAGTATTAGTGTTCGGAACTTGGAAGAAGCTCATCCTAGGAAGCAATAAGCATGGAAATAAAATGAGCAGCGTTGGAGCACCACAGGCCAAGCTTAGCTACCTTCCTTTACATGGGGCAATGTCTCCTGGCTCTCCCATTTACTCCATGCTGATTTCGTAAAGGAACTCACCAATGTCAGGACCTATGCTTCCAGCTGAGGACCTAGGAGAAGAGTAAGAGCAGCATGGTCTCATGAGGCAGACAGCCCGGGGCTGGGAAAAAAGGAAGCCGATGGGAGACAGAGCTGCCACAGTGCGCGCAGTGGTGTTATATGGAAGGAGACAGAGAAACGTGGGGTTAGGACCTTGGGTTTGAAAATGTAGGCAGCAAGCTGTGAGGACTGGGCAGCCTGAGACTGAGGCCCTGGCATGTGGGGATACAGTACGGCAGCATGCCAGGCCAGCAGATACCCATGCCAGCAAAGCACACCTCAGCTACTGAAAATTAAACAAATTCAGAGATTTACAGTACTGAGTTCACACTGGAGTCATTAATATACTTTTGAAACCAAATCTTCTTCCAAAAATCCACACATTTAAATCATTTGGGAAAAGGTCTGTGAACGTGCCCTCATTTTACAATAACCATGAATTCAAAAAAGTTTAAAATATCATGCAGACTTCACCAGACTCACTCTAAAGACTATAAAGAGCAACATAGTATTATAAGTGCTGGAAACAGAAACATTTAAAAAAAGGCACATAAGTCTTGTCCTCCTGGGCTAGCTGTAGCATTTTCACAAGATATTTTGGTGGTGTGAGAACTTCTTTTCAGGCACCCAAAATGTCCCAAGTTTTCATTTCATCGGTCAAAATCTTCACTTATTTTATAGCTCCAAGCATTCAAACTATGCTGCTTTGAACCACATTTGCCCAAGAAAACAGCCTAGCAGAGGTAGTACTCACTGTGATGAGAGAGTGTCTCCAGAGAAATAAAACCAAGCATTGACACATCAAAGATGGGTCTCTCCTTACCACTCCCCAAAATACAGTTAAGGACAGAAATGTTTCTGTAACTATTGCATCTGTTACCTTTGATTCAGAAGTTAGCAGCACAACCACTGGTATGCTTTCTTCTTTTAATCTACTTTGTGTTTTCTCATTTCACTTTCCAAAATATTGCCACAAAAAAAAAAAAATCCAAATTTATTATTTTCAAAGTAACCATGAACATATTAATGACATAGAAGAGAGGTCATTCTGTAACAGGTGCAAGTAGGCATGCTAACCCCAGTTTCACCCTCTGCCACCACACCTACCATGTGGTCTTACCTTCTGGTGGATTCTTATTCTGGTTGTTCCAGACAACTAACAATTTGGATAGACTAGGCACTTTAGACACCTCCGTGATGACTCGGAAAAGGCTCTCCACCCGGTCATACGTCAGAACTATGGCTGTGAAACCTTGGGACTGAGGTGGGATCAATGGAAGGAAGAGTGGGTTGCTCACACTGCTCCATTTCTGTGAAGGAGAACAAGAAAACAGGAAAACAATAAGATTCAAGTGACTTATCACAGTTGGGAGTAATTATTACAGTAGGGAGTATGGAATTTGCTCAGATGAGACAGGTTGACTCTCCAATTCTGGCAACAGTGGACTTCAGCAACTTCTCAAAACCTTTATTCCAATCTCTTTCTTAATTCAATTTTCATTTTTGCTGTAGTGTTGCAAACAAGAGGGGGTTTAGGTAAAAAATAAAGTGGAAAAGGCAGATAGATTTGTGGAGGAAGAAAACCAAGCTGAATTTTGAACCCAGCTACCATGACTCAATTCTCATTTACTTATCACTATGTCAAGACATTTATAGTTAGGACTCAATAAACAAAGAGAAACTTAATCAGCACTACAATTTCAGAAGCAAAAAACAGTTAACAACAACAAAAACAACAACAAAACCAAAGCAGCAAAAACATAAACCTGGCATAAAATGTGTACCCAAGCAAAAAAAGGTGAGAACAGGCACTAAGAAGAATAATGTACTAGCTTCCACAAAACTGTTTGTTCAATGGGGAAAAAAAACCACCTACTGCATTAATAAAAAAAAAAAAAGAAGGCATGAGATGCAAAGATGAGTTTCAGAGAGTCAAAGAGTTATCTACTCCTTGTGAATTTTAACGAGGGCATTCCTTTTAAGACTGTAAAGCTCTTACTTCAATACACTGCCAGCATAAGGAACCCAGCTCAGCTGGCAAAAGACAAGACAGACAACTAAATTCTCACTGAATGTGCCAACCTCCTTTGGAGCCAACAACGTGGGGGAGGAAGCAGCGAAGGGACCATTCGACAGGAAAGAAAGCGCCAGCATTTCAGTCTCAACTTCTCCATTCCAGCTGATGTTCCAAGCAGGGGTCGGACAGAGAAGCAAAGGGAAAAACAAGACCTTTTGGGATGAGGTGAAAAGGGGAGTTGGGAAAGCAGAAACTGAGTGATGCTGTTTTGCAGGGAAGTCTTGAATCCTAGCCTGTAAAAACTATGAACACTCATAAGAGGTTAGTAACTGCCAGCAGTTTACAGAAATACTGCGAGAACCTCCAGCTAAATTCAGACCATAAGCCTGCTTGTATAAGGAGGAAAGCAAGTTTTACAGACTCAAAGTTATCAGCTCATATTTGCAGGAAATAAACTTTGCAATTTTCCACTTCCTTACTTAGTCTTTGGGTTACTTTTACACCCAACAATCACCCTCCTCTTGTTTAGTGGTTAGACATCTCTAATTAGAATAACTTCAAGGACGAGGAGAATAGAGAGCCTATTTACTAAAAGAGATCATAACATTTTGACCATTTTGGCAAAGGAGAAAAAAATATGATGTGAATATGATTCCCTTCTACGAACGCATCAACACTGAAGGGGATGTAAATATGTGAGGTGAAAAAGAGACTCTTAAAGTTAAGCACAGCATTGAGACACTTGTTTATCCAGGATGGTCTAAGGGTATGTTCCAGGCAGGGATCTGTCAGTAGGAGTAATACACTTTAGTAGACTTCCTGAAATAGTTGGAAAGATGGACTAGTCTTCAGCTACACATACTTTATCAAGTCTGGTACAAGTAGCATTCGATGTAAACTGTTTGTGAGGTTCCTAAGGGAAAGCATGAAGTTCTAGTTTTTACCCAACAGGAGTAATAGGATAATGTAGAAATAGTAACAGCATAATATGGAACTTCGGTTCATGAAAGGGACATGGCTACCTGTGACAGCAGAGGACTACACTCAGTAATTCAGAAAAATATATATCCATTACTTTAGCAACTGATATGTGCAGAGACAAATCTGTTTTCAGATTTTTAAATTGTCTAAAATGAAAGCTTTTATACATATTGTTGCTAATTTTACAGGAAGACTGGTGACAGATGGGGACAGCCCTCTGATTTTGCTCCAGCTTCAATAATTCCTACAGCAAATCACAATCTAAATGTTACCAAGAGCATAATCCATCTCATTAAAGCTTTACAGACTCATTTCCACACAACCCCCATCCCAAGACTGCTATTACCCAAATGACCCTGGTAATGTCGAGCAGCTTCTTAAAACAACTTTCAGAAACCTCTTTTCATTAATACTTGAAGCAGAGGTTTAACATCATACTCAGTAGAGTGCCAAGAAAATCTTAGGTTTCTGCCCTACAAGAAGAAATAGCTGGTAGGGTAATCTATGGACAATGCTGTATTTACTACTTATGGGTGAGTACTGCCACCTAAATTAATGGCTCCCACTTGAAGTTTATCTAGCACCTTTTTCTCTCGGGCCACAGCATATCCTAACAAATTACTTGCTATAATGTCCTTGGAAAAGGATTATTTCTTTTCTATGACCTAAGACTATTTTAGGTACTTACAGAAAAAAATACAGATGTATGTGTGCGAGCACATGCATATGTGCCTAAAAATTATCATGCTTTCTCTTAGAAACCTCAGTTTTAAGTACATGACTTAAATTCCAACTTTTACTGCTTTCAGAAAGGCATGAAAATTCTCCCCTGCTGGTTACAACTTAGGAAAAATAAGGCAACTTCTGAAGTGTTTTTGCTCATGCATCTACTAAAGGATGATAGACGGAGGGAAAAGCCTGTAGACACTCACTAATGGATGGGAGAACCGAGCCTCTCATTTGAGAAAAACATTTCAAAAAGGCAATTAAGCATCTCTCAAGTGCCATTAAAAGCCAACCCCCTGCTGCCTGCCTGAAGAGCGTGTCTACAGTCTGAGACCTATTGACCCCACTTTCTGCAGGAAATCGGGCAAATTCAAGCCTCCATAATTTGCTAAAGTCTTCCAGATTTCTGCTTGGGAAAAGCAAACCATACAGGCAATTAATTCAACAGCAACCTAATTAAATCTCCATTATGGCAGCAAAGCATGAAATGGATAATGACATAGGGATGGGTTCTCCCAGTCACTGCTCGAGAAACCAAGGGGTGAAGGAACATTTGCTCCGGTCCCATCTTTATTAACATTCTTGATGGAAATTCACAGGAACTTTCACTCTCAGAGAGAAGAGCAAACAGCAACAGTGGACTGATCATCCATCACCTTTCTTTGACAAAGTGCTGACACTCAGCTGAGTGGATAAGACAACCCTTCACTCTTGCCTTCCCAGCTAATATGATTAGAGAAGCCAGGATAATTAATCTAAGATTAATAGGTTGTTTGCTGTGAATCATTTTTATGGGCAAAAAGGATCAAGTTCAAATGCCAGTTTCCTAAGAGGAATCTCATGTCACTTAAGTCTCACAGTCTCAGTTGTCTGACAGCTCTTTGCAGTTCACATGAAAAGCCAAAGTAGTGGGACCTGAATGACAGTGAGAACTTCAGGATAGCCTGAAGCTGGGGAGAGAGGAGAATTCAGGAATGGTTATGTATACAGGCAAGGATTCAGACTGCTGCAGCTGTCCTGTGCATGCTTTCCACAAGTGTGCATGTGTAATTATGCCTTAGAAATAAGGCACCTTCCTTTACTATAGATACATCAAAGATTGCTCTCCCTCTTCGTTATTAAAAACAACTTGAATCTATTTTAGGAAAAGTTAATACATTAAGGACAAAGTATCAAGGGAGTTGAATTCTCATCATGTGGGATGCTTAAGGTTGGACTCAATATGGAGTCTTAGGTTCAAGTTAGCAGAGAAGTTTTAAACAGACCGTTCTTAGCAGGATACAGAAGTGAGATAGATGGGAGTTTCAGGATATCAATGAACACAACTGGACTGAGAACTGGCCAATCACTATAAATGCTACAGAGCTCAATACCTCAAAGGTATTGGCAAAATACCAGACATAAATAAGATAAGGTCCTACTGCAAAACTTCTTATTTGGGTGTACACTGAGTACCATTGAAAGAGACTTGAAGAAAGACACAGCAGACACATTACAAACTGCATCACAGAATGGTCTCTAGGAAAACAGGCTGTGTAAGATGTCCCATATTACAGAAGAGAGTCAAGAACTTTCCAGCTGTGGGAAAACTCAGCAACAGCACTTTAGAAGAATAAAATTTCACTGCTCCCATGAACAAGACAGTGGACTTTCCTCGCCATGTATTTTATTTTCAAACAACTAGACTCAGTGCTTGTTGTAACCAACACATTAGTGAAAGCACACAGTTTGAACAACAACTCACTGACTTTTATAAGCACAGAGGTAAGGACAACAGTGTGTTGAACTCAAACGGTGGCTAAGCTGTTGTTCTACACATCTAAGCAAAGCAGGGATATATATCCCCTGCCTCTGTGGGTAAGGCTTTTTCAGCTGGGTTGTTCTGAATATCAATCTAACCTCAATGTGGTTTCAATTATGAATTACCAGACAAAAAAAAGCCTTGATTTATTCTATTTTGCTCCAGTTATTCATGATAAGTTTCTATTGAATACTTTGAGAAAGTATTTCATCATGCTTCCCATCCTCAAGTGGTCATAGGGCAAAGGCAAAGGAATTAACCCTCTCTACTTCTCCAGAGCCAACCACAGTGCTTACATTGCAGAATCACAAGCCAAGTTGCAGTGGCCACCATTTCATGTTTTGATGAAGATTATAAACCCTCCTCAAAAACATTTTAGCCACAAGACACACAGGAGTTTCTACCTATTCCTTCTTGAGTGATGAAATCTGATACTGTCATGAATAATGAATTTTGATTGCCAAAATAAATCACATAACTATAACACTAAGTTATTCAGCATCTTCTTTTTGTTTAGCTGCTTAAATCTAATCAGCTGTGTGAGCCCTTCTGACAGAATCTATTGGCTGAACACATTCTTTGATATAAAAACTCAGCTTCAGGCTCATCTCTTCAACTCCTTAATTTCAATAACATGTCAAAGGAATAGATTTGCAGTGAGGAGAGGAGAATTATCAAGAACCGAGCTCATATTTACAGTTGCCATAATACTTATGCTTTTTGGCATCCCTCCATCAATTTTATTGCCGTTCTTTTGTAAGAATAAGAATATTATAACATTATAACCTTAATAAGAATATTCAAACAACTACAAAGAGAACCAGGAAAAGGATTCATGTTTTTCTGTGGGTTTGGTTTTTTTTTTTCCCCTGACATAAGCCAGCATAGCAGCTCCTGACCCAAAAAAAGCAGGGTATGACATAATCTGAATTGGGAAAATGGAGCTTAAAATACCTTTCGTGCTCCCAAAGCCAGAAAGACAGGGAGTACTGAAAAGATGACTTGTGGAATCCAAAGCAACAAAGTCCCCCTTTTTTTTTTTTTTTTTAAAGTTAATGACTCGCATTACATAAAATAAAGCTGCACAGTTATGAAGCCACCGGAGGCACCAGGCAGTGCAACAAACAACGTAAGAACAACAACGATGAGACCCTCGCCTTTGGCCAGCAAAATTGTACAGTTTCTTTGGGTGCATCTCAAAACCAGCTTTGCTAAGATTAAAAACATGTTGCTCACTTGTATGTTTAGGTGTCTACTTCTATAGACAAAGCAATAAGCTCTTAGAGAAAATAAAACCCAACAGTATTAAATGGTTAGGTGTAGTCTTAAGAACTAAAATGTAATTCAAGTGAAATATATGAAATTCAGTTTCCGGTTCTGTCAACCAAATAAAAAACTGTTGTTTGTGCCTCAAAGGATATAATTTACAATGGAAATAAATCTACACACTAGATACTAGCCACACAACATAGGATAACTGTGAGGTTATCTATCACCCTCTAAGAGAAGAATCCTAATATCTGGGCAGGTAAGTTAAATAACCAATGGTTAAATCGCGTTTCACACACACACAAAAATATCAACTATTTATAGCTGAATACACGTGGTATACTCAACTTGTCCATAATGTCAACACTGGAAAAACATATTGATAAACTGAAATTTATTTAGTATAAGAAAGAATATCTAACTTCTAACATGGTAAATAAAGCAAGATTTCACCCAGCTGATTCAAACCATCACACAAGGTAGCTGGAAATACAGCAGGAACAGAAACTAATATTGTTCAATGGAAAAAACTAACAGATGTGCATTGTCCAGAGAAGTGCTAGCTTGTTCTCATTTACAGGTAAATTAAAAAAGCATATGTTAATATTTGCTTAATGCTTTGAAGATGAGGAATGGTACTAGGATCGAAGTACAGTTATAACAGTGGCATTATCTGGAGACTCAGGGCTGTAAAATACTAGTCAAAGAGCTTAGAAATAGTTTAACAAATGTCAACTGCCTAGTAATTGGCAGAAGCCCACAAAATATTCTGTAAATGAACATCCTACTTAGGCTTTGCTAAATGAGTAGCACTTTTTGCACTAAGTTAATTTGGCTATTTTAGTTTAAACCAAATGATGGTGCTGTTTTCTGCCTCACTGGGAGAAATGAAATCTGATATGTTTATTGGTCGGCATAGTGATATTCTCAAGTGATTATTAAACTATGGTCCGTATCATCCAAGGTCAAAGCTCAAAAGCAGCCCCTGACAAAAAAAAAAAAAAACCCTCTAATGTTTTACAGGTCTACTTTATAAACAGGCTTGAAAGAATTTCTACAAAAGCAACTGAAGAAATCTGGAAAAACCTTGTCTTAATCACTTTTCAGAAACCCATATGTGTTAGCAAGGTATGAGGCAAAGTAAGAGGAGAATTTAAATAATCTACAAAGAAGGACAAATGAGAAAGTAATTTACCTCTATTAGAACATAACAAAGTACTTAATTGACGATAACAGATCACATCTCAAACCCAGGTCATTAGTTCTAATCCAGCCCAAACTGGTAACCCTCAGAACGCACAATGAAGAAGCAGTCATTTTCCGGCTTACTTGAATGTAACTGGTTGCCCCTGCCTAATGGATAATGGCTGGGCCAAGAAATACAAAAGGCATTAAACTCTCAAGCTTGCAGCAAATGATTGTCTAAGACATAAAGGACTCGAGTGGTCCAGGAATGAATTTCAGGCCCCCAAAACATCATTTGCCTCTCTTCATTAAAAGGAGGAAACATCTTGCAGTGCATTTTTATTGAAAGTACCATTCCATAACATATTAGCATGTTACATGCTACTAGTCTTACATTTCCTCAACAGGATAGTGGACGAGTAGGAAAATAATCCACTTTATAACATATTTTTTTGCTTTAGAAAAGGCCAACAGTCTTCAGTCAACCGATATAAACACATAACACTCTTGGATCACTTCCTCAATGTAATGTACTAAGTATGGAATTAACTGCATATGCATTTATCTTCTGTGTACCTTATACTCCCTCCTGCTGGAAAAACACCCTCCTGCACTGCTGCTGTACCCACACTCTGGTGAAGATACCCAGGCAACAGTCTCACTAATATTTTGAGCCAATATAAGCCAAACTAATGCCAAAAAAAGCAGCCTTCCAGCCACCCAGTCCCTCCCTTGCTCCCCCCCCCGCTTTTTTTTTTTTTCCTTTTCTTTTGCTGGGTAAGTTTTACATGAGAGAAATTATTTCAGTTAATTCACCACAAGTGAATTAGAAAACTCGAAAATAAGGTAGCACATAGAGAGAGAAATCGTCATCCAACTGTAGAAGAGTGCAGGACTGCTTCTTTTGGCAACAGTACCTGCTTATAGTGGTTTAAACTGTTTGGGAAACTACAGGCTCAACACAAGGTGTTTCTTTGTGTTGAGACTTGAGGCATATCTGGGGAACAGGAATAAAGCTTATCTATACACAGATCTAGTCATGAACATGTCTCACTGATTTTAAATGTGTGAATATCACTTTCATGCTGACTGTCCAAGATAATAGCCACCCCTTCATATGCAAACATCAATGTAATTTTGCTGAAAAGAGAACAATCATTATTATGTTTGCAGGTATGTCCCAATTCCTAATTTGAAGTATCAGAGTTCAAAATAAAGCGAAGAGAAAAATCTTCAGAAAATAGCCATAAGCCCCTACCGGTCCTACTTTGCAAGTGACACCAAACTTGAGGCAGCCTTTTGTGAAAGATGCAGCTTTCTCTTCATAGGTGGTGGTGTTACAAACTTACTTAATCAGATATTTGAGGTTCCTAAAAAAATCTCCTTTATCTGGCATACTTACAGGGTATAACCTGTTAAATGTTTGCTAACTCAAGATACATTCAATTGTACTGTACTATAATCAAAATAATAAAAGGCAGTAGTAGTACATCACAGGAAATAGACTGAAATTAGATGATTAATCTTAAAACTGGAAGCAAACTCATGAGGCTGCAATAGCTCAACAAAATGCAGAGCAAAATGTGCACCTTGGAGAGTTATGAGCTACCCTAATTGTCAAAGTAGGAATAATGTTTTTACTGCTTTATTTTACACCTGAAGCAGTTGTAACAACTGAGCAGCAAAACAATTAACAATCAGGACATTTTACCAAGCTCTGTTTTTCTGTTACTTCTCATGATCCTAGTGACATACTAAGCAAAATTAACCCCTATAAGCACACAAAGAAACCTTAAACCAAGGAGACAGGCAGGTAAGCAACCACGCCCAAGGATTCTCTCTAGCTACGGATTCTCCTCTGCATGATGATTTGCACAGACAGCAAACTCTTTTTTCTGTTAGAAAGGTGTATTTGTCCTAGCAAGTAAGCTCATAAACCCATTAAAAGCTGGCTTTTTCTGTATAAATATACCATAGGCAAATCCATGCTTTCATTTTCAAAACCTCACTATTCAGAGCACAGGGATCCAAGTTGCATTAACAGCCTTGTACTGATTAAAGAAATCGCTGGCTGATTGCAGTAAGCCCCTTGCCTTAAAATGGTGATTGCACCTCTGCACCTTCTGTTAACCTGCCTACAGCTTCTACACACTCTTTCTGCAACTCCGCATTCCTATCTAAACTGCGTAACAGGAACAAGAGTGTATTGAAGAGCACTGCATTTAATCCTTACTGACCACAACATCCCCATGTGCCATAAGACGAACTGGCAGGGAAGATGACCGGCCTCGCTGAACAGGGAGCTTTTGCTGGGGCTCAGGAAAAAAAAAGGAGAGTTTACCACGCTTGGAAGAAGGGGCAGGCAACTCAGGAAGAGTACAGGGAGCTTGTTAGGTCATGCAGAGAGAAAATTAGAAAGGCAAAAGCCCAGCTAGAGCTCAATCTGGCCACTGTTGTAAGAGATAATAAAAAATGTTTTTACAAATACATTAACAGCAAAAAGAGAGCCAGGGAGAATCTCCATCCTTTATTGGATGTGGGGGGGAACGTTGCCACCAAGGATGAGGAAAAGGCTGAGGTACTTAATGCCTTCTTTGCCTCAGTCTTTAATAATCAGACCAGTTATCCCCAGGGTATTCAGCCCCCTGAGGTGGAAGACAGGGACCGAGAGCAGAATAAACCCCCCATAATCCAGGAGGAAGCAGTTAATGACCTGCTGTGCCACCTGGACACTATGGGGCCGGATGGGATCCACCCGAGAGTACTGAGGGAGCTGGCAGAGGAGATTGCCAAGCCGCTCTCCATCATTTATCAGCAGTCCTGGTTAACAGGGGAGGTCCCAGACAACTGGAGGCTTGCCAATGTGATGCCCATCTGCAGGAAGGGCCGGAAGGAGGATCCGGAGAACTACAGGCCAGTCAGCTTGACCTCAGTACCGGGGAAGATTATGGAGCAGTTCACCTTGAGTGTGCTCACCAGGCAGCTGCAAGACAACCAGGGGATCAGGCCCAGCCAGCATGGCTTCATGAAAGGCAGGTCCTGCCTGACCAACCTGATCTCCTTCTATGACCAGGTGACTGGCCTAGTAGATGAGGGCAAGGCTGTGGATGTTGTCTACCTGGACTTTAGTAAGGCCTTTGACAC
>WAAD01014231.1:30450-51999 GCA_013389945.1 Fregata magnificens
GGTCACAACAACCCCATGCAACGCTACAGGCTTGGGGAAGAATGGCTGGAAAGCTGCCCGGCAGAAAAGGACCTGGGGGTGCTGGCTGACAGCCAGCTGAACATGAGCCAGCAGTGTGCCCAGGTGGCCAAGAAGGCCAACAGCATCCTGGCTTGCATCAGGAATAGTGTGGCCAGCAGGACTAGGGAAGTGATCGTGCCCCTGTATGCGGCACTGGTGAGGCCGCACCTTGAATACTGTGTTCAGTTTTGGGCCCCTCAGTACAAGAAGGACATTGAGGTGCTGGAGCGTGTCCAGAGAAGGGCAACGAAGCTGGTGAAGGGTCTGGAGAACAAGTCTTATGAGGAGTGGCTGAGGGAACTCGGGTTGTTTAGTCCGGAGAAGAAGAGGCTGAGGGGAGATCTTATCGCTCTCTACAACTACCTGAAAGGAGGTTGTAGCGAGGTGGGTGTTGGACTCTTCTCCCAAGAAACCAGCAATAGGACAAGAGGAAATGGCCTCAAGTTGCATCAGGGAAGGGTTAGGTTGGATATTAGGAAAAATTTCTTTACCGAAAGAGTGGTTAAACATTGGACCAGGCTCCCCAGAGAGGTGGTGGAGTCACCATCCCTGAAAGTGTTCAAAAAAACGTGTAGACATGGCACTTCAGGACATGGTTTAGGAGGCATGGTGGTGTTGGGTTGACAGTTGGACCTGATGATCTTAGAGGTCTTTTCCAACCTTAATGATTCTATGATTCTAAGCAGAGCTAGAGGAACTGGATGCTGAGCCAGCCAAGTTTGAAGGCAGAATACATATGGCAAGCTCCGGAGGTACACCTCTGGCCAGTAACATAAGAATTTGTGACACCCAGTTACTCGCACATTTCACTGTGGTATTAATGTTAACTCACAGGTGCTTCATTTTAACAGTTACCTATATCCTGGCCCTGAGGCCAACCTGAAATAATTTGCTTTAAATGCTTCAGTCTTGGAGTTTATTTAGAGAAGAATATGGCAATTTTCTTGTAAATGAGGAACACATTCAAGTCATCTTTAGTTATTTTGTCTTCTTATCAGAGTTAGAGGATACACTTGCCATCTTCTGCTACCTCAAATGTACATATGTACCTGCTTTCTAACGATAATGTTTCATCCAGGCTTACTAGAAATTGTAACAGTGCTATGAGCGGACATTAGGCACAAGCTTAGATGAGAATCATACTCAGGCTCAAGTGGATCATTATTCCCCTGACAAGCAGATACCAACTGTGGAATTCCCACTAGCACAATTATTTAAAGAACCCCAACATTAAAATAACCATTATTAAATTTATTGATTTATTAAATTTACTAGCAGATACTTCTAAATTGTCTTAAGTTAGAAATTAGCTGAGTCCTGAAAAATATGCTCCCCTATAGACCGCAACTGTAATATGCTCTCACCCCAAAGAGATAAAATATGTTCACAGAAAAAAAAATAATAATCTCAAAGATAAATTGGAGAAGGCTCCAGTTATTTGCTTCAAACGAAAGAACAAGGGTCAAAAACAAACAGTATTAGCTAGCTTAAAAAAAAAAAAAGCCTCATGGAAGGAAATTTTCACACATGCTCAAGAGTAGCTATCAAAATCCCCAGTTAAAGATATCCCAGGATTGTGTACTGCTGTTGTACAAATTTAACTGCTCTTGAACAATTCCTGATCTGAATTCTATTTTCTTTAACTGACCCTCTGAGAAAGGGTCACAAGCACTCTGTGTTGCTGGCTAATATGGAGCTTACACAGCCTATAAAGGAACTTTTAATGATATTTCTGTTTCATATTGAAGCAAGAAATGAATTCATGCACATATTAAGCAATTTTCATAGAGTAGAATAAACACCAAATTGTTTCAACTGAGACATAAAACCACCAAGGAACTGACCATTCATGGCATGAGAGAGGCACGATACGAGGTGTTAACTCCAACGTCCTGGACAAATTCCAGCTTGTCTAATCGCAGTCAGCCTTCTAACTTTTCTTTGCAACTGCACATTGATACAATATTCCTGCCTACTCCTTGTACTGCCCTAGCATGCTATTGCTGTTACGTGTTCCTCCACAGTTTGAGTTCTGTTCTGTATGTCGCTGTGTCTGTGGTCATAAGCCTCCTGCCTAAGAACCTCTAAGTTGAATAACCAATACAAATATTTTTTCCAAGTATATATTAAGAAAAGAAAAAGAAAAAAAGGGGGGGCGGGGGGGGAAGGAGCCTGCTTGNAAAAAGAAAAAGGGGGGGGGCGGGGGGGGAAGGAGCCTGCTTGTTGCTCAGAGTAAGATGAGCTTCCCCAGAAATAGATGGGTTTCCAGTATAGGAGAGAACCCAGGAGAAGACTTTCTTGTCCCCCCTTTAAAGACTGAGTAATCCTAAAGCCATTTTCTTCATTTTACTAGGTGTTTCAAGGTGCTCATTTTGCTAGCATAATCTGAAGGTGTTAAGATGTGCAGATCCTCTTCTTGCGGAGTACGTACTTACTCATGCAGCTTGATTTCTTCCTTAAATATTGACAAGTGCCACGTTTGCTCTCTAGGCAATGACAACAGTAGATTACTAATGCCTTTGGCTAGGCAATGGAAAATCATCTTCTGAAAACCAGCAATGAGCTTCTAACTCTTTGTCAGCAACTGTTCACACTCTATCGGCCTGAAGCGTTTAAAGTAAAACACACTCTACTCCTGAGCGCTCCTACCTAGCTTTCAGAGAAACTCTCTAAACCATCATAAAGTGAGACAGTTAACAAGTTTGGTTTTATTAGTAAAACAAAACTATTTTTTATATTTTGACACAGAGAAAATTAACTGATTATGAGTGAAAATCATCCACAGGCTTTTATATAGTAAAAAATCAGAACCAGCTGCTTGGTGCAGAAGGTTAATTAATACTCCAGTGTTGTTTCTTAACAGAGGTGGGTTCAACCAGTGAAACTTTTTCCTTTTTTAAAGGAAAAAAAAAAAAACCACCACAGCAAACTTTGATCATCAGTTTCCATATAAGAGAAATTATGTAGAATTAACATAGAGAAAATTGTAGGCATAGGAATAATTAGCTACTTCATCAGAATTAAACGAAAGAGCCTTGCAGATTGTTTAAGATCTTCAGTACTTCCACTGACTATTTCCACTGCAGTTATTCATTTTTAAGAGCACTAAACTCACAATAAATTCAACAGAAATAAAGAAGTGTGTGTGTGCGTATGCATGCATGAAAAATAAATAAATATATAAACAAGCAAGCAATTTAGTGTGTGCAACAGCAAAAGTTAAAAGTTCGCGTTTCACTGCCAGGACATAAAATGAACTGCTAGTCATTTTGCCAGTTGTCATAAAATATATTAGCTTCATCTGTGCAAGTTACCAACACAACACATACACACATACACAGAATTATTACCAAGTTTCATAGCACATACCTTTTATATGAGAAAAAAAACAAACCCACAATTTGTTTTATGAGCAAATCAAACGCATTTACTTACCACAGCTGGGGGATCATTCCATTCTTCATAAGAAATGGCAGCGTATGGGTAAATTCTATCATTGATAATCTGAAGAGTAGCAAGAGCAATTGCTTTCATCGATTGAAAATATGCTTCCCAGAACCACCTTGCCTGTAAAGAGAATAAAGGTCACTTTCACACTGCACAGATCCAGTGCTTAATAATCAATTTTGGCTTGCCATGCACAATCTGTTCCATGCAGTCTACAAGTCAGGTGGAAATTAAATTAGGAGGCATGTTTATTGTAGCTAGGATATTTCCATAGAGCCTGAAGGCTTCAAACTCAACCCCATCCCCCCAAAAAACAGGATTTACAGCCAATAAAAAAAAGCAGCAGCATTACTTCGCAAGTGATTAAATAGAATGAGAATACTTGAAGGAATCAGTTACTTTTACATTTTTATCGTATGGTTTCCTTGTGAAAAATGTCAAAAGCGGCTTGACCATAGAACAGAAGAAATTGCTGTTATACTCAGTTTTTCGAAGGCAGAGGAATCCACAGTGCAGCTAAATAGCCAAATAAAAGCACGCAGCCTAAAAGGTGGAACTTAAAAAGTCACCTTTTAACATCAATATTAGAGACAGCTGATCAGCTAGAGAATTTCATTACTCATGAACCTTACCAAACTAATACTTTCCCAAGTCTTCCAAAAAACAAGTATTCTTTATACAAGTAAATAGTAAGATTTTTACATAAAAGTATATGCGTTATAATCGTTAATCTAGGCTAATTTACAACACAGGCAGTGTAAAACTGCTGAAATGAAGCATGTGATTTTCTCATACACAGATGCACTGAATTTCACAGATGAGTCATTTTCAAGCTAAGGTCCTGTATAGCAAGTTTTAATCTTGTCCCAGTTTCTATGTAAGACAGAAATGCTGGAAGAAAAGCAGGGTTTTGGAAACGAAAATGTTGACTTATCTGATTCTCTGTCAGACACATAAACATACCTTATAAATGCTTAGAACCATCAAATGATCCTGTAGGACCCTATCCAACCCAGAAGGAAACACGCTTTGCCAATAAATGTAGTTCAAGTGTTTGGCCCAGGAGATGTGAATTTTTTCCAACCTAATTTTTTCTTCAGGAAACTCCAGCACCTCGAAGTGTCCAGAAGGTAATTTAATTTGCAGTCTCCCTATGGTTCAGTATCAACTATAAGAGTATGCGTTTGCATCTAGGTTGTAGAACAATTAAAACAAAAGACATTTTTTTGATAATTGGAAGCTTAAGAAGCTTTCAGAGCCAGAATACAAGTGAAGACGGCATACAAATTTGGGCAAGTGCTATTGTACTCTTGCTATGGATTCCTTAAACAGCAAAAAGGCTCTACAGACAGGCTGGTTTTAATCACGTGCTGTGAGAATATTAAATAATATTATTTAGAATATTAAGTTACCGAAGGAATACCAAGCTTCTGGTGGTACAGACTTTAAGACAAACCAAAAATAACTCTCGTTTAGCTGTTGTTAACCAAGTTGCCAGTGTGTATCACTCTGCAGGTCATTACTTTTTAATAGAAGACAAAGACTGACTCCTACATGTACACTTCTTGCTGGAGCATTCCTAGGGTAAATAACAGTGTACAGGAAAGATTACAAGTGGGGAAAATGCAAATTCACAAGCAAACTTGCACATATTCATACACATCTGAGTGTAAGCTATGGGATTCAGAACTGAAGACCTGTTGCCAAAACACTGGCCCTAAAACTCTACTCTGTGGGTAGTTTGTAAAACAGGTTCTTCAGAATAGTTCTGTTAAATATTTAAGATGAAAAAAATCCATGTTACAATTAAAAAAGCAAACGAGGAAAGAGACAAGCGCTCTCTAGAGCACTACTTTTATTGTGAGAAAACATTAACAGCCATAAGCCTTACTACTTCAGAATATTTCAAAATTTTATTAAGGAGACTGATCAGTATGTCCAAAAATTACACTTCTCTGGAGCTTGTCATCCAGAGAGAGTGCAAAGCAATTTCATTCTAGAACGGAATCACTTCCCTCTCCTTGTTTCTCTCCCTGGTAGGACTTAACAGCTGGGTAACAGGCCGATTACCAAGAACATAGAACAAAATTAATATTATGTCCAACTGTAAAAGCAGTATTATATAAAACAGGTAAGAATAAATAACGTCTGCCTTCCTAAAACACCAAAAAGACACTAAATAAAGCAAACAATACATGCTAAGCAAGACTTAAGTATTCCTTTCCCTATGCCTCATTTCTTAAGAAAAATTATTATCCAGAACTCAGCAGCAACTGATTTAAAAAGAAAACCAGAAGTAGATTAAGAATTAAAATTGACCAGAACAGTGAATCTCTCTAGTAAAGTATCCTAAATAAACAAGAGTAAGAAGACAGATTTCAAATTTCATTTTCACATTAGATAACAGTTTGGAACCACTGCTATAAGCAGCACTAAGTAGGAAGGAGAAATTATTTTATGTAGCCTTTTAACATAAAAATTTATAAAGCAATTAAGTAGCTATCAGTTGTGTGAAATACACAGGACTGTGTATTTCATTGTTATTAAATTACAGCATTCCTATACTGTTCTAACTCTAAGATTGTTTATTAATACTGTAGTATCTACAATTATCTAGCTTCATAACAATCAAAGCTCTTTTTCCTCCTTTGGCAAAACTAGGATGGATCTGATCTAGCTTCCCTTTGCTGAAAGAATGTTTGCAATGTCAGGCAAGATTACACCTTTATACCAGAAGCAAAACTGCAGAAGAGGGCAGAGGGAATTTACTTTTTATAGACTAATATTTATGTAATTAATTTTTTGTAAAGAGCTAGAAAATATTCCCACAGTTGGTTGTAATTTTTTGGAGTTGTGTTTCTTTAAGGCAGAACCCAAAACCTTCTAAGGGGATTCAAAGTCTCCAAACAGATGTTTCAGGGTCTCATTACTTCCTCCCCACCTTGTTTGCTTTTATAAAGCAGAACTGATTAACATGGCTTGCTAGTGTCTGCTGCTCAGCATGCTAAGTCACTAAACACTTTGGGAAAGTTTTCTATTGGGAAGATATATGTTGATTCCATTTGAAATGCATTTTCTGCTCTACTTGGTGTGGTTGAAAAGCTTATGTTGGAATGTAACAAATACCTAGGGGGGATAAAAATCCCAAGAACACATTTGGGATACAGGAGAGAAAAAACAACAACAACAAAAAAAAAGAGACAGATTTGTTCCTGACTCCTATGCCAACTTTCTTAGTATTTTTACATAGTTTTTCTGAGCTGTCCATTTCTCTTTTCCATATCTATGAATTCAGAAGACTAATGGTTATACTATGATATGGTCAAGCTACTATTTCTTTCAACTTGAACTGAAATTAACTTCTAGTACTCTAGTAGTCTGCTTGATGAGGTTTCAGAATTTTCTGAGGAAACACACTATGTGGACCACAGACTTGTAGAGAATGCTAACTTTGTATACACCTAAATATTGCTTAGGTCACAGGCAATCTAAATTGTAACTAGAGATCAAATGTGTACTTTGTACAACTGCCAAAATGACACAGATGAACGTATGTTAACCTATGGGATCTTGTTCTGGGTGTATGGCTTACCAGGAATTGCAAACAGGTATTTAAGAAACACATTCTCTTCTCCTTCTAAATTTCTAGGTAAATAGAAAATCTAGGATAGATCCAAGATGAAAGACAGAAAAGCATTACTTTCTATAACAGTTTGACCAATATGTGGAAGAGTCAAATGTAGAGTACTGAATGACTTGACTTAGAAATACATGATATTATTGGGTTGCTCAATGGGTTGGAAGTGACTGGAATCTCTTATAACACAATGGACTCCCCATGAAATTAATTCGCCTGTATTCAATTTCTGCCGAAAATTTTACAAAGCTAAGACAGCTTCACCATGAAAGCCAAAGACTGAAGGAATCTGAGACCAAACTCTCCCCTCTCTCCAAGAGGCGAGTTCTGCAGACCAAGGTCACAAACATGGGCACGCCAGTAGGTAGCACTAAGTTGTTTCTCCTCCTTCCTCGACAGCCCAGCTTCAACTGCTGCATCCTCATTAGATTGGCCATGAAAACCCACCACTTTCTGTAAAGGCTAAAATTGCTTAATATAAGGTAGAGGTATAAAGAGTGCATATACATATGCACACTTTGAGGAACACTAGCAATATCTGTAAGACAGAAGAAAAAGTTTAGAAACTTTGTGTAGTTTTCTTCCTTGAAACTGTAGATGGTATGAGAAATCTTGCATTCTTTCAACTGAGTAAGCAAGCATTCAAACCAGAAGTTCAATTCCACTTGTGTTCAGTTCCAGGATTTTGTTCAGCTGGACTACGAAGAAACTAAACTGACAATATTCAGCACATACTGGTACAGGCAAGAGCTTGGGATGGAAGCATTTGCAGTTATTTTCATAGGAGACAACAGGCAGCAGCACACAGCAACAGGGCAGCCTACTCACAGAAAGTAACATTTATTTAGGTAAGGTGTTATTTTCCTTAGAAATAAACACACTTGGGGGCCTAGCATTTCTTTATAAGCTCTTTACAAGCCAGCATAGCATCAAGTTACAAAGTCCATTCATATAATGTTTATAAGTTCTAGTGTTAATGCCACTAATGGTGCTCCGGTGTAGAGTGCAAGACAGATCAATATAAATCTTTTGATTAGTTTGTGAAAAGAAAAACACTGGGCGTGAGGCAAGGAAAAGAACACTTTCTGTAACATTTAGATCAAGGGGAAAACAATCCATGAAAGGAACTTCCTAGCCTCCTGTCTCTTCACAGCCCATGATTTGGTGGGAGTTGGTAAAGTTAGCAAAAGGGGAAAAAACAAGATTTGCAAAAGAACAGTAAAAGTTAACTGCCCATAAACAAACCACTTCTCTCAGCTTTTAGGTCAGACGCCATGATGCTGTAAGATTTTGCCCCGCTGCAGGAGTTCAGTGTTTCCAAAATGCCTTGAAAAGGTTTACGGGGCCTTCAAATATAACCATTTTCACACTGGCTGGGGTGACTCTACTTAAATGCTCTCCCTTTCCGATGGCTCTTGGTGTTCCTGGTTTTTACTTCCTGACCAGCTGGGTTAGGGAAGTCTGGCCAAAGAAAAGAGCGTGGCCTAGCTGCTGCAGCAGCACTGGCCTGGAGGCCTGGTGATCTGACTTTTAATCCTGTTTCTGTTACTTATTTACAGATAAATGCTTGACATTCATTTGATTTCTTGCTTCTACTTCAGCCTCTCAGCAGTATGTGTAATATTCACCTAACAGAGACATTGTGAGACTTAACAATTCTAGACCTTTCAAATTTTGGGGTGGATAGAACAGAAAAAAACTTAACTTTATCCTCTCATGTTATTTGTCAAAAGAAAACCTTACACTAATAGAACTAATATCTAGCTAACCAACGCTACTGAAGTAACTGACTGTGGCAACCCTTTGCTACAATGTGTACCTTCAGCAGACATATAAAAGATATTACAAGAAATACCTACAGCTCTGCTGTGTATCTAACAGCTCTGGGCATGGAAGTTCATCCACTAAGACCTCTAGGCTCTTAAGTTACATGTGATACCGTAATATAATCAAATGTTTTTTAGGTTACTGAGACCTAACAAGTTATTGCCCATCAAGGAAGCTACTATAATTGGTCACAGGGAACGCCCCCCATAACATCTTTCCATTGTGCCGTAGGATTAGATAGGCTACTGAGGTTCAAGATAAACTGAATTATTATATATTTGTCCCATACTAAAGATGCATATGAGGATAGCTGATGATACACAATAATCAGATAGCAAGCTTGAGCTCTCAAGCCCCCTACTTCCCTCCCTGGCCCCAAGGTAAAAATGGGACTGAAGAGAGAGCATAAGTTCCTCTTCTGGAGGAACAAGCATTTTATAAGAAGTTTCCCAAGACAAATTTTGGGTTCAGACTGAGGACCCTATAACCCCCAATTCCCACATTTTTCTGCCTATAAATTGTAATCTGCCCCTTCTTTCTGGACCGCCTTATGGTTTCTACAGCTGGTTCCCTGTTCCAACAACTTCCTTGCTGATCACATGTATCACTTAGTCTGCAGTTCTTCAAAGATGGTATCAGCTGGGTCAGCTAAAACCAGTGCCATCTTTGTTTCTTTACACAGACTTACGAGAAACCGTCAGAAGACTTTATACCATTAAGAATTAGACAGTAATGTGTTGTTTCTAGAAAGTTGTACGAATTTGGGTTAAAAAAAAAGTGCTTATTTGGTTTAGGATCCTTAGCAATATCACATGATCAAGTTCAACACACCTAAAGCTGGCTGGCTCAATCTCTGTAATCAGTGGGGAAAAAAATAGGGTCATTCTGAGAGAAATTAAGAGCTCTGTTACCTTAAAATACCTCCTGAACAATCCGTTCTCCTCTTAAGAGAGCTTGAGAGAGCAGAGTAAGTGACAAGCTGTGGGCCATGATCCTTCTTTCCCTTAAAGCCCTATCTTCAAAAACGATCCAAGGGCCCTCTCATTTTCGCCCAGAGAGGCACAAAGATTTTAAATGAGAACAAACAAGAACGTAGGGTACATTTTTCAAAAATAATTCATGTGTTTCAGGCTACAGAAATACATAAAAGCCATGCTCTGAAAAGTTGGCTCACTTTTGGGGTGCCAGTAGAATTACCCAAAACAGGAGGTAACCTCTTTAGAAATCACAATCTGAAAGTAAAAATTAGATTCTTGTCCCCATACACAGACTACTAGGTAGGAATTTTAAGAGTTAAACCATTAAATCAATGCAATACTGGTAAAATCATGCTAAGTTGCCTAAAACTGAAAAGCTTTCTGAATTATTTTCATGTTTTATAGAAGATCAGATTAAAAGCACCTTTGAAATTTGACCTAAGCTGGTTGTGTTGTCAACAAGGACCTATCCAAGAAAAGCAGTACTGTAGGCATTGTATAAAGAGTGCTCATAACATCAGCACACCACTTTTAAGGCTAAAGAATGGGGGTAGCAAGGAATTGTACTTTTGGGGTTGCCTGATCACTTCAGATAAAGACTAATCCATAATTCAACATTGGGTTTTCCCAAAGCTCAAACCAGAAGTTTCTCCAGAAGGGAAAAAAAGGAATGAGCAGCAGAACAACACAGGGCACATACAGTTGTTTCCAGTCTAGCTAAGGTCTGCTTGTAATGGAACATGGCAACGTTCTTTTAATATTGTTCCTGAATTTTCATTCCATCTTTCAACTCATTTCTGAGCTATGCATCATTCCCAAGTAAAGCCCTGAAAATATTCATCTATTTAACTTACACAACTTATATGAGTGGCCTGTAAAGGAATATTCCTTAATTATAAGACACTTCTGCAGGATGAGCAAGCAAAACAATCTGTATCATTACTGCCCCACATTTTAAGAAAGATTCTAGATAGACATTTTGTGGTGCTGGTTTTTATTGTAATTCAGTCCCAAAAAACATCTCTTCAAAAGTAAAGCAGTAGGTGGATTTAATCACCTGGCTCAATATGCTCCACTGTAGTAATTTCAGCCATGAAACAAGCACATTTGCGTACTTCAGATACAACGGAGAGTGAAAACTAAATCTTTCCACTATCCAAATTTCTTTTTTTTTTCTTTTTCTTTTTGAAGCTGCTGATTCATAAGGGGACAGGGGTCAGAGTTCAAAATGCTAGTCTTACTCTTCAGACACCGGCCACCTGGGAGTAACTCACTTCTACTGGCTCTCAGTTTTATTGCTGGAAACCACTTGACAAACGCTGACTCATAAGAGCTAAGGGTAAAGGAAAATGTTAGTGCAAGCTCAGATATTATTCTTAAGCTTCTTGCACTGCAGTCTTCCTCAGATTCTCCTCTTTGGTGCTTTGAAAAGAATCACTTATATCAATTATAGTAATCCATACGTACAACACATACTACACATATATGAGAATGGTTCTTTGAAACATATCTGTTAAAGTTACCATTTTGAGTCTTGCTTCCATACTTTCAGATAATTTGTGGGGGTTTGGGTTTTTTTGTTTTCATTTGTTTGGGGGTTTTTAAGGTTTTCATCTTCTGTTATGAAGAAGAGCTTTGTTATGCTTAAAATCTGGCTCAAATATATGACACAGAAGCAGCTATTTTTAACAGAGTGGTTCTCATGCTCTCTCATGAAATGGTGACATTTTATATGGTTTTGAAATCCTGCATTATCTTGACCCCTAAAATACAGATTTCTGCTATTTCTCATCCTAGTGATAGCAACTTAGTTTTAAAAATAACAAGAACACAAGACTTTAATAGATAAAAATACCACTTAGCACTGGTGCTCTCCCCTCCCTCCATATAATTCTGCACCTCAAACTTCCTTCTTTGGTTAATGAGTATGTCAACTTCACAACTCTGTTTCAGAAGGCAACATTGCACCAGCCAGGAAACCTGACCTACTGCCCTGGCACCCTACAAATCCACTGCCAAAACACATTTCAGTTATGGAGCCAACAAATAGGTATCAGAACTAAGAGCAGCAAGGAACCACCTCATTCTCAGCTGCGGCTGGGAATACTGTCGCAAAGCACCGAGAGAGCAAGCCAGCAAAGAAAGGAGCAGGATGAGAAAAAAAAGCAAAGTTTCATAAAGCACTTAGAGCTTTAAAAACATGTAATGTAAAAATGGCTACCATTTACTGAATTCCCTTTGCTCCCAAAGAGCTTTCAGTTCTGTCTTCCTATTTACAGGCAAATGACATGTGTTGACACCACAGAAATAACACAGCTGTACAACAGTAATATAGTTCCTGCTTTGGCTTCCAGACAGTCATATCTACATAATCATCATTGATAATGATGTAAAGACACAAAAAATAGCCCACTCACTCTCCCTCCAGTTTCCAGGAGTTTGTAGGACTCCCTAATTACTCCAATTTCACCAGGCTGTTACTGTGAAGGGGCAGGCACACCTAACCTGAGGATTAGTCAAAATTACTTGGATCTGTATCATCCTTTTTATGATAAGTTTGTCCTTTGCACACTCCCCGTTAACCACATGAAACCAGACCTATGGTAAGCTAGACTTACGTTACCATTGATTCAACAGCAGGCCAGAAAATAATAGAAAACAAATATGTGTATGTAATGGCAGGGAACATTCAACTAGTATATGACCACAAGTTGGGGGGTGGGGGGGGGACGTTTTAGCCACATTTCTTGACAAATGATGGACAGCTCCTGAAACTGAAAGCAATAGGTTTCTAGTCCCAGGGGTACTGCCTTCAAATATGTCTGTGTTCTCAGGGTAGATCAGTTTTCCCCGCTGCAGGCATCCTGCTGAGAGGTGAGGTCCCAAGCAAAACACAGGAATCTGACTGCAAGCCTTTGAGGTGGCAGGAGCCAAGGGGGGTTCAAAGACAAGGCTGGCTGGTGGGCAGCACCTCTGAGTATTGCAGAGGTTAGAGGTTAGTAAAGCAGGAGCCACTGGCCAATAAAACAGTGTTTGGAGAGCCCACTCTACAGATAAATTGGGGATCTGTTTACACCTTTCCCAGCTTTCTGAGTTACACACACTGATGCTTCCCACTGTGATCTTGTCCTATGTCCACCAGCATCACCCCTCCTCAGCAGCTGCCTTGCTCTCTGCTGGTTGGCTTTATAACATGGCTAAAGGATGCTTGGAAACTTTTAATCAGCATCCAGCATCAAAAATAAATAAATAAAAGCACAACTGCTTTTATTTGTGTCAACTGCTGCAACAAGATCTGTCTTGTTTGAGATTTCCCATGACTGCTGTACTAATGCTGGGAGAATAGAAGCTTAAATTCCCTTGATTAGAGAAGCTAAACACAAAGCAAGCCCAGTGCCAATCACATACATGAAAGGACAGCTTTTTGAAGCAAGAAAAAAAAAATATCTAGGTAGGGTTACCACCATATTATAGTGGTCAAAAATCTGCACATACCTCAATTTCAGAGCTTAAGCTCTATACCAGGAAGAACTTGCCCTTTTTGATGAAGGCATGTTTTGCTCAGTTTCCTGTAAGCTGTATAGTTCTATTTTATATAAGCATAAACATACACATACCCCCATACACACAGTTCTCAACATTGGACAACTTTAACCACAGACATTACTGCCAGCATTGCTTGAACACAGATATATCTTACTGACTTCTATAAGAATAAAAACTGAAGGACTGGCAGTCATAGGGGGTTTTTTTCCGTATCTATGGGAAAAATTCAGTTTAGGACATGGTGCTGCTTTTTTCCTCCACACCTTAAAAATAACTGATCTTAGCTCAAGCTATGTAAAAATACCTCATCCTTCGTGACTCAAACTGTGCAGGGCTGTATGGCTGTCTGATGAAACAGATAAGGTGATTAATAATTGCTGGTTGTGATAATACTATGTGGTGGTCACACTGCAAAGGAACAGGATTGAAAATAATTTTATACGGACAAAACAACTTATAGACATCAACAGAGTTATTTATTTCTTCTTGGCAAACATCTGAAATAGCATGCAAAACAGGAATATTCTTTACTGCATGAAGCCAAATTTTGTAAAAAAGACAAGTAAACTCAAAGATAAACATTAAAGCTTATTACAAAAGTCCTTGCTACCCCAAAAAAGATGGAAAGTACACCACTGACCAGCCTTTGCATATTTATTCTGTATTAATCTTTTGCTTCACCTGAACAATTAAAAACATGAGAAAGGAGTTGTTTTCTCTCTCGCATCAATACATATATAACATGGCCTCTGCAATAGAGGGAACTCAGGTCTCAGGAGATTCCCTGAAGCACTCACTGGCTACTAAACACAGGTAGCAACAGATCAGAAACAAAACAAGTGGTGAAAGGAAGAGCACAGAGCCTGGGCTTGGTGCTGCTAGCTTACTGAAGCATTTCAGACAGTTGGTTAATGGGTGTTGCATTCATGGTCAGACTTAACCTAATGACCAGATTGAGGATCAGGAAAGTTTTTCCCAGTGCCTCAACAGGCACCATTGATATTTTTTGCTTTTGTTTACTACAGTGTTGGGAAGCATTTTACGGTAGACTGTGCTGTGTGGGGGAACCAAGAAGAAGTACTCTGTGGACCCCCCAGGACCAGAATTCCATTACCAGCTGAGCCCAGTTGCAGGAAACTGTATTTCTTAAGCTTAATCATAATCTAACAACTTCTATCCATGATTCCCTACTCCACTATTAGTACCCTGGAATATGCATGCCCTCTATAATCCTCCACTCCAGAGCATCTGCACAGATTTAAGCCACCAGGATAGAATATGTATTCAAAGACAACTAATGCCACGTGCCATTTTAATTTCTAAAGTGCATTCAAAATTGTCAGCTAATGGCAAAAGGGGGGGTGGGGGGAAGGAGCAGAGGGGAAAGGAAGGAGCCAACCCCCAAATACAAGTCAGACCACTTGCAAGCCAAAAGGCATTACAATATATTCCTAGCACGGCCCACTTTTCCATTTGTAACAAAGATACATAATTTTCCTATATACAGGCATCTAAGAATCTGTTAGACATATCTGCACAATTTACAGACAAAGATTAAAGGAAAAGCTATCTAAAGATTATCTGGCAGCAGATTGTTCCTACAGAACACGTAAAACCTTTGTAACTTAAAAGCCAAAGGTTCCTACTGTGTTGTACGATACATTTGATTTAGTGATTAAAGTCGAATCCAGGACTTCCAAATTCCATTACTAATATTATGATTTGACCTTGTACAAGTTATTTATGCCTCTATCCACTCATCAGTAAAATGGGTAGAAGACCAAGGTGTATTTACTACTACTGTTTAATACACTCACATGCAAATTACTACAGCAATGCAGTGTATTTATACTATATAGGTAAATGCTTAAGCTGTAACATTTTCAGTAATAAAGGGGTAAGTGGAGCAAGTGAATTTGATAAAGAAATGTGATGTGGTACAGACCAAGCAGCAGCAGGAGAGCACAGAATAACAAAGAATGAGTGGAACACCAGGAAAGATGCTTAAACATCCATTTATCTGCAGCTAACTGCTTCATGTGCATGACACAGAATATTTTCAAATATTCTTTCTAAAAGAAGTACGTGCCTTTCCAATTTTTGGATCATCTGGGTTTATCTGTAGTCTGTCCAAGCTGTGTATAGCAATCTGCAAAGGGCAAGTACCAAAAGTCCACTTTGCAACAACAACAACTGCAACAGTCTTAAAATACAGACTCTTAAAATCTAATCTTAAAAAACCAAAAAATAATATTGTCTTAAAATAGCATAATTTTCCTCTTACAGTTGAAGTTTAACCTTTTATTGTTTAGAAGCTGCAAACCTAGATACAAAGGCAGCACAACTCCATCCTATAAAAATTATTCATTGAGGTGCTGATTGCTCTCAAATTTCTGAGCTCTTTCTCAGAGATGCCATGAAGACCACTCTGTAATACAAGCAGCATGAAAACAGTTTTCTTCATTCTGGAGAGCAACAGGGCAGGACAGACAACAGGAAGAAAAAAAAATCTAGGATAAGGATACTCTCCGCAACAAATGAAGAGGGGAGAGGGGAGCAATGGAAGTCTCTTATATACATGCCAAGGATTCTACAACTCCCCTGGTGATCCTGGCAGTAAGCCAGGAAAAAGTTTTCTCTTTCCTTCGCTGTTTGCAGCAACAAATCTTTCCTCTGGGGGAGGGGTGAGAGGGCTGGAACTAACTTCACTGCATCTGATAAGATGGCAAATTGTCCAGGCCTGACATTTATAGGGGACCCAGAGCTCCACTGAAGCACTCTGGGAGGATTAAAGCAGGCTTAGCCTCTCCAATCACGCTCCTTAAAATGCTACAAATGGCAGACAGATGAAAGTTCGTTTAAATTTGATAATGATGAGTCTAAAGAACCCCAAGACAGAAGCTGTCCCCTGTCAGGGAAAGAACTGCAGCTGGAAGCTGAATATTCTCATTAAAAGGACTTGTAAAAATCTAACTATGCTCAAAGAGCTTCCAGTGTTCAGATATTGAAATGAAGTTCTGTTTAATTGGCTAACAAGAACTAAATCCCATCTCTTTTATGTGAGCTGCACCAGCCACAGGAAAACTCCACCACCCATTTGCTCTAACTCTATCAAGGACTGGTTCACTGTAAGAATGGGATGTTTCACACGCCGGCAGTGATTGCCTGGAGCCAGCAGAAAGGCTCATATAGCTGTCAGCAAGCTGATAAGAGTTGAAATTACTCTACAGAGCCCTCTTTAAAGAAGAGCCAAAGCAGCACATTAAATGAAAGGGAGGAGGGGTCAGAAAAGGCAGCCACTCATGTTGTTTTAACGTGGCACTAAAACAAGTCATTGATTTATGCATGTGTCTTCAGCTCTGTTTGACCCGGAGTCTGAACTTTTCTTCAGGTCAGGGCTGAGGCACATGGGATGTGCACTAGAAAAAAACACACTAGCTTGTCCAGGTATTCCAACTGTGGGAACAAACATTGCAAAATACATGTTTTCTATCCACATTTTTAAAACTGAATTTACATCCATTTTTAGCTTTTAATTGTCCACACAGGCTGAAAAGACAAGAGGTTGTGATTATCTAAAACTTTAATTAATAAAAATCAGGAATGCTACATGGCCACTATTTGAGAGAGTATCTTGTGGGACTTCAGGAAAGTGAATTATCCATTCGTACAAAGGAGGAAACTATACATCACCATCAATATTCTCTCACTGAAGTGTTTGGTAGCCAGTGAAGTTACGGTGCATTTAAAAAAAACATTGATGATCTGACAAGGTTATTCCACAAGGCATTATAATACCAAGGTCTCCTGCAAACCTGAGCCCTGAAGTTGCATCACTGCAACCACACCAGGTCTGACCAAATGGCCTTCTGCTCCTGTATTCTGTCTCTGACAATGGCCCGCAGCAGGTACCTTAGGAATTCCCCCACACAGACGCAGCAATCATAAGCCACCACTTCCCCAAAGTCCTCTCCAGCTTCCAGAAGCCTGCAACTCAGGAACTTCTAAGCCAGGGGATATATCTTTGCATTCATCTCTGACAGATTTTCCTTCTCTGGATTTCTTCACTCACCCTTTATGCCAATAAAAACCCTTCACTCACAGAAAATGCTGAAGCAGTGAGTCCCACAGACTACCTACTAGTTCTGGGAAAAGATCATCTCCTTTCTTATTTTTTTAGACCAGATTCCCCCTAACACAAGTCCTAGGAAAGATCAAATGAAATTGTATCAAACAATGTACAGTCATACCCATTCACTTTCTTCATGACCTTCTTATAGTTCTGTATTATATTCTTGCTCTTCATCTTATCCCAATCATTCATTTTCAAGACGAAGAGTGTTAGGCTATTTAATCACTCCTCTCGTGAAACGTTTGATCATCCTTGTTCTATTATATCCTTTTTAAGATGGGAGAACCATAACTGTGGACCGTATTCAGGGTGCGGACATACAACAGATTTAGGCAGTGGCATAGTACTTCCCATTTTGTTCTCTACCTCTTTTTGAAAAATTCTTTATATTACTTTTTTTTGACCATAACTGACCATGGAATTTATATTTTCACATAACTATTTATAACAGCTCTAACAACCCTTTTCCAAGTGACTGTACCTAGCTGAGAGGCCACCACTGCCTATGAGGAGGCTGTTTTAAATTGCATATACACCCCTTTTTTGTATACTGAATTTCATTTGTCGCTTTATCATTTGGTTATGCTGTCCCTGAATTTCTTTGGCCTAAGATGGGCCAGTTCAAAATAAAACCTTTCCCAAAGCAGAATCATTCATAAGGGGTAACCGCAACGGTTTTTTTCTATTAGTGTTAGCTTGAGCTGCAAATTTTCCCTTAAAAAGCCGTGCTGTTCTGGAGTGCTTACTTTCTACACAGCTACCTAATTTTATGGAATTTCTTATCTTCAACATCTCCACCTCTCTGTAAGTTTGGTTGAAATTGGGCAGTAACAGAAATCAGAAGAGAAATCAGCATGCACATTGTATGTGATCATATCCTTGTTTCCCTAGGAAACCAGGACGAAAAGAATTCCTGCACTCAAAAACATTAGCTCTTCATTCTTGTACCATTAGAGCTCACAAAGTCACCCAGTCTTCCAGACTAGATATTAATTCGAAAGTTTTATTTCTGGGAGATGAGGAGTGTTATAAAGTCAAAAAGGAACAGGCACACAAAGACTTCTTTTGAAAATAAAGTCCTTACCTAAAATCTGTTCAGTGAGAAAGAATGCCTAAATAAACAGAGGAATAACTCTTCTATTCCCATTGCATAGTACTTTCATATTCTGATCCTATGCCTTAATGAGCCTCTCTGTGTTAAAAGACTTCCAAGTATGTTGATATTTAGTGAGGAAAAACATTTACAAAATGTCTGTATATTCAGATAGACAGATTCATCTCACAAAAAGAAAGGAAAAAAGGCACAGAGGCTCAGATATAAGTTGAGGAAAACTTTCATACAAGTTAAAGACATTTATGTATCAACTACAGTGGTGAAAATATGTTTCTAGATTAACAGGCTTTCAAAAAAAAACATTAGAAAAAAATCTGTTGAGAGGGAAACTATACAAGTCATGGGATAAGCAGATACCAGCAAAATTTTGTTTTACTTTTTTTCCTTTACCTATTTCACTCTTCTTCAGGAGCAAGACAGAATTTCACATTTCACTGTCTATCACATAGGTCTATTACATTTACTTCTATTTCTTGCCCCTCTACTTCTAGAGCTTTGCTATTACCTGGGTGCTGGTTTGTGGTGCAGAGAAAATGAAAGCATAAGGATGCAGCATTAAGTCTGCTGGATCAGTAGCTGTGCAGCTGAGCTGCTTATCGACTTGCCTCTGGGCACTTCTGCCAGTGTTTCAGTCTCCATATGGAACTATTTGTGAGAGGGGGATGGTTCAAGGAAGCTTCAAAGAAAATGAGAATGACAACATTACTGTAGAAAACAGACAAGACAGCAATCCCAGAGATGCGTAAGTTTAATCCAGACTGCTATTAATTTTAGCAGCCTAACTAGCAGAGGCTCTTTTTGATGGTCAATATGTTGGAGTTTATAATAGCTATCATATGCTAGTCTCCCGTTCTCACGGACACAGGCTGTAGAATTGAAAATATGTAGCAATCTCTCACAACAGTGTAGACTAGGCTACAAGCACAGAAACTACTCCCTTTTGTGAGGAAAGACAGGAAACTGAACCAGGAATTGTTGAGGGCAAAATGTTCTGCAAGTTTGAACAATAAAAGTATAAGTTAATATGGCTAATCTCCAGAGATCTCAGCACAATCAGGTACAATGCAGGACAGTAGAAATTAATTCTGATTTCCCACACTCCAGCTCTGCTCAAACCAATAAACTTCTTTCCTGGTTTATACCATGTCCTGTCTGACAAAACAACTGAGCAAAATAAAGTGGTACTATAGGAAGTCACAGCCCAGGTCATACCAGCCATAGATTCTAGCAGATGACAACTCCAAAGCTAAAGCACCTGTATTTCACCCTCTTCATGACAGTATTGTGTGATGCTCATGATCAGTGTACAAACTATAAGAAAGTATTTTCAAATACAGGTTCTTATATATTTAAAATGTAATGACTTCTTTTTAAGAGTCTTCCTCTCTTCTTCCAGCAGATGTATAGCTAGAAGTACTTCCAGAAACAAAGCAAAAATTAAGCATAGAGAAAATTTTACTCATTAAAAGCAATCTATTTCAAATTGAAAAAAAATTATATATAATATGTGTGTGTATATATATATTTTAACCTTGATGCATGATCTCCAGAGAATCAACTGCAATGAAATACTGCAAAAAGAGTACCTAATCAACAAAGAAAACTGGCAAGCTAACATTTACAAGAAATTTTGTTTTAATTATGAGGTTTTCCAACTAAGGATAGCAATTATGTCATAATCAAGACAACCACTGAAACGAAAGTAGTTGGACAGCAAGGCTCCAGTCCCACAAAGGTTATCAGACCCCGGAAGTCTGATAGGTATGATGAATACATGCTTCACCCCACTAAAAAACAGGAGAAATTTAGAGCAAGGATTTGTTCTGTTTGGCTAAAGAGGATGATCTCAACCATACTCATGTCAGAACATGTCAACTGGTTTCTTAATTTACTGAAAAAGTATGTTAATTGGCAGGTACTAGCAAAGCATGTTTCACAAGTCTATCAAAAATGTATTGTCTCCCCTAGCGGAATTTTATGTGCAACAAAAACAGTTTTTGAAATAAAACCGAAGCACATCCTAACTGCAAAGGACACATTGACATGTTGTAAAACAATTTTCATACCAATTTTCATAAAAGCTCTTTGCAAAGATCACTTTTTCCTCATTTTAAGATCAGTTGTGGATGAATCTTTTTGTAACTGTTATATCAAACCCCAAGTGTTTCACAATGTAAAAACAAGAACGAACATGATCATTGTGATCTAACTATCTTTGCTTCCATCTCAATAGAGCAATGCTCAGTGAAAACTAGAATGCACTGGAAAAAGACAAACATACAAGACCAGTTTCAGTCAGTCCTCTTCCACTTGACAAAAAACAAGCATCAAAATATTGTATATCAAGTGTTATTAGCCCTTGAAGTTGAAGCAGCAAAAGAAAGCTGTTTAAATGTTATTGAGAAATATGGGTTACTTGCAAAACCAGAATATTTTTAAGCTTTTGTGGCTCTTTCATGGCTAAGCAGAATAAACAACTGCTATAGATCACATCTGAAAACACGTATAAACCACTTCAGTTAATTTGCAGATTCATTCTATAAATGGGTATTAGTTGAGTTCCATTTTAGTAATTCCTTACTCGAGAAACAAAATAGAGCACTTATGACAAATTCACTTTGCTTCTGAACTACCCTTAGCAACAGCCTCCTCAAAAGGTTCATTCCAACTTCAAGTTCTCTCTTCTCCTACCATCACTTTAGCCTTATTTTGTGAATCTTTATTCATTAATTCCTGTACATTGTTGCCGAAGTGAAGACACTGAAAAAAACTGAGAAGACATTTTGTCTAGCCAAAAAATCCTAAGATA
>WAAD01014237.1:3552-13784 GCA_013389945.1 Fregata magnificens
AGCCAGGTATGGAGACATCCTTATATGAATGTCCAGGAGGCTTGAAGGATTTTGAACTTAAAGGCAAGCTAGAATCCAGCATTGCATTACTGTTGTACTTCTAGGTATTTTCTTTCAATGTATACCTCATTATCTTAATTTATTTACCGTAAGTACCTAACTGTTTTCATATCTGACTTGTTTTACACTAATTTGGTATTGGAAAATACCAATACATGTGCAGTGTTTTAAGCTTTATTTCTTATTCTCATTTCTATGTGATACTAGCCCAATGATGTAGAAAGCTGGTGGTTGCCATGGTCCCAATTTTTATATGGTCACAGCACTCCTGGAACCGGAGATAACGCTTCTTCTCAAGATAATTCTGATATTAGTTATGTAGTGAACTTTAGACTGAAATAATGGCTTAAATGCCTGTTTGTCATCTAAGCTGTTCTCCTATAGCACTTCTGAGTCACTGGAATGTTAATAGCGCTGATATGAAAGCTATTTTCTAATTATTCATAAAACAGTATTTTCAGATATGACAGTGTAGTTTATTCAAGAGGTGTGTGCTGTGGACCACGGTAAGTGAATAACACTGTTCATTTTGCTTTTCTAACTTTTATTTAAACATATCAAACTGTTCTGTTTAAACCTTCTTTCAGTGAGTACAGTGGAGAGACTTTACATGGACCAGCGTATGGCCCCACAAGTCATTCTACAGCAGCTTCTTCAACTCCTTCCTCATCCTCAGCGTTTCGCCATGTAGTGCCATCTAGACAAATAGTGGAAAGACAGCCTCGAATGCTTGACTTCAGGGTTGAGTACAGAGACAGAAATGTGGATGTAGTACTTGAAGACAGCTCCACAGTCGGTAAGGATTTGTAAAAATGAAATTAAAACTTTCGTGGTAAAATTGTTAAAACAAAAACAAACAAAAAAGACCCAACCCCCAAAATCCAAATCCTAAAAAAAGGCAAAGCAAAACAAAACCCCTCAAAGAAGAAAAAAATCCCCCAGAAAATGGAGCCTCCACAGCTACTAACCATTCTCAAATCTGCAAAGGCAGCCTTAAAAAAGCAAAATTTCACTAATCCATTGTAAAGGTTAGTGATCTATCAAATACTTATTTTGAAATCTAGTTTTCTTATGAACTTGCTTCAGAAACAAAATGGAGATTACTGATTAAGTTGAGGCATGAAAATGTAATTTGGGGTAGGATTAGTGTAGATGCAATCTACTAATAAGCGGATGATCTTGGCATTTCCTTTTAGAATCTGTATGGCATCTCTTTCTGTGTAGGATTAGTGACAAGATTAAGAGGAATGCTTTCCAGTGTGAAAAGCATCATTGCATTCTTCTTTTTTCAATTTTTATTTGACTTGTTTGTGCGAATTAAGATTTCTTTTATAAGTTTTATTGTCTTTATCCTAAAACTGATGCATTTTGTAACAGTATGTTAGAAATATGCTATTGTTAGTATTGCAGAGCGTGTTATTTTTTACATTGCCTGAATTGTGAGTTAATTTACTTTTGCTAAGGACAAAGAGTTGGTTTTTCTTTTTTCTGGTTTTGGTGGTTTTTGGTGGTCTTCTGTTTTTTGGTTTTTTTGGTGTTTTTTTGTTTGTTTGGGGTTTTTTTAGTGAAGACGCTATACAGATCAAACTAAGGAACTAAATGAAGAAATAGTTTATTAAAACAATTTTCAGTGCTGCAGCCTTATGTCTGTGATGAAATTTTGAAATTGAAACTTTTTATCCTCGTTTGTCGTTTTAGCATTCGATTTGGTATTGCCTGGTGCCACCTAGTGGTGATTAGTTTGAATTCCTGATCAGTGTTTTATGCTTTCCACTGCACTGCACTGAGTTGCATCCATGCAAAGCAGATGTAAAAGTCTGATCAAATCAGAATTTTGCAGCCATAGTATTTTATTTTTTCTTTTCTTATTAACTTATTTCAGGTATAAATGATTAAGCTGTAGGGCAGAAGCAGTCGGTGTAGAACTTTTGTCTGTACCTTGGCATATGAAGATTGAGGGCCACCTTGTGTTTAAAGTCCTGAGAGAAGTGAGCAAGGCAAATAGTAGAATTTCAGCCGTGGACTTCAGGAAAGAAGATTTTTGACTTTTTCAGGGATCTGCTTGGCAGGATCCCATGAGAGACTGCCCTGAGGGCAAAGGGGCCCAAGAGAGCTGGTTGATCTTCAAGGACAACCTCTTCAAAGCACAAGAACAGTCCCTTCCAACATGCAGAAAGAGGAGCAAGCATGGCAGAAGGCCAGCACAGAAGAACAGAGAATTTATGACTAAGCTAAATTGAAAAAGAAAGTACACAGAAGGTGGAAGGTAGTGATGAGGCTACCCAGGAGGAATACAGAGATGTTGCCAGAGCATGCAGGTTTGGAGTTAGACCAAAGCTCAGGTGGAGCTGAAACCACTGAGGGAGTAGAAGGGCTTCTGTAAGTACCTCAGCATGAAAAGAAAGGCTAAGGAAAAAGTGAGTCCACTGTTCAGTGGCGATTGCTGAACTTGGTCCGTGGGATGATTGTGGAGAAAATCTTTCTGGAAGCCCTTTCTGAGCACAGAAAAGAAAAGAAGGTGATTTGGAACAGCCAGCATGTATTTGCTAAGGGCAAATTATGCCTAATCAATGTTATTTGCCTTTTATGATTTGATGACTGGCTCTGTGGACAAGGGGAGAACAGTGGATGTCACTTTGACTTTAGTAAGGCCTTTGACGTGCTCTGCTGTAGTATTCTTATGGTCATATTGTTGAGATAAGGACTGGATAAGTGCGCTGATAAGGTAGGGAGTTAATTGCCTGGACTGCTGGGCTCAAAGTCTGGTGAACAGTTACTAGTTTAGGGATGTCTCTCAGTGGTTGATCCTGGGGCCAGTGTTGCTTAATGTCTTTATTAAAAACCTGGTTGTTAAGGTGAGTGCTCTTGGCAAGTTCACAAAGAATACCAGATCAGAGAAAGCGGCTGATATTCTGGAGGGCAAGGCTGCTAATTAGAGGGCCCTGGACAGCCTGGAGAAACGGGCTGACAGGAGCCTCATGAAGTTCAAAGAAAGCAAAGTTGAAGTCCTGCATCTGGGATAGGATAACTCCATGTTCTCCCATCTGATAACTGGCTGAGGGCTGACAGGCTAGAAAGCAACTTTATAAAAAAAGGGATCTAGGGGTATCAGCAGTGCACCCTTGCAGTGAAGGCGGCCAGCCACAGCCTAGGCTGTGTTAGCAAGACTGTAGCCGATGGATCCAGGGAAATAATTATTCCCCCTCTATTCAGCACTTGCGAGACTGCATCTGGAGCACTGCATGCAATTTTGAGGTCCCCAGTACAAGAAAAACTTGACATTCTGCAGTGAGTCCAGCACAGGCCAGCAAGATAGTCAGGGGACTGGAGCACGTGGCAACATAGGAGGAGAGGCACAGAGAACTGGAGTTGTTCGGTCTGGGTAAAAGAAGGGGAGAGGTAGCTACCTGCTGGGAGGACACAGAGGAGATGGAGGTGCACGATAATAAGATGAGAGGCAATAGACACAATTTGCAACATCAAAAATTCCCGTTAGATATAAGTTTTTGTTTGTTTGTTTGTTTGTTTTTTTAGTTGTGAGAGTGGTGAAGTACTGGAACAGGTTGGCCAGAGAAGTTGTCAAACTTCCATTCTTAGAGGTGGTCAAGAGTCAGCTGGACAAATCCTTGTTTAGTTAGACCTTTGAGCTGGGCTTGGGTTAGATGACCTCCTGAGGTAGCTTCCAGCCTGAACTATTTTATGACTGTAATAACTACAGGGAGAGGAGAGCATTGAAATGTGCAGAACACTGAAAAAGCTGTCAGAGCAGTTAAATTGCATGAACACTCCAGTTCTTTAGGTCAGGATTATCGGTAATGGAATTGGGTATCAAAAATGTGCACCCTCTTTATTGCTGGCAAAGTCCATTGCTCCAGATAGCATGCATCTGCAAATGTGTGTGTCTAGCATACACAGTGTAGAACTAGTCAAATATATGTCAAATTGTCAAATCCTCATGTGATTCTCCAGTCATTCATGCTTAATATGATTTTTTTTTTAAGCTTCATTTGTCCTTTACTGTTTGAAGTGTATGTTACAAGGGTTACTAGATTAAAAATGGTTTTCATAGTAAATTTTTCCTTGCTCTCATTTTTTAACTATAACCCAGTACTGTTTGAAATAAAGCAGTAAGTGTGTATATTTTATATATTTTCTTTGTTTTCTCTTTAGGAGATATCAAACATATTCTAGAAAATGAACTTCAGATTCCTGCATCTAAAATGCTGTTAAAAGGGTGGAAGACTGGAGATGTAGATGATAGTGTAAGTTTTCAACTGTGTTTTCCGTTAACTGAATTCAGAGTTTCAAACAGAGCATCTGTGGGTGGGGATTACAATGCAAGAATGGTGAGTTTCAAACAGCGTTAGATGTCTTGGGTGGCATACAAGGAACTCTTGAACTAAAACATTGCAAAAAAATCAGGACAAATCCCTTTAGTTTGTGTTGGTTTTATATATAACATGGCCTACCTACAAAAAGGGTGTTATGAAGTTAACAGTGAGTATATCTTGAAACAAAATTTTTGGTGGTATTGTAAATAAGTATCAATAATTAAAAGAAGTAAAATAACATGTCAAAATTGGTGAACATTTTATATTTATAACGATTTTTCTCCCCTCAGACTGTTTTAAAAACTCTACACTTGCCAAAAAATAATAGTCTTTATGTTCTAACACCCGACCTGCCTCCTCCTTCTTCAAGTCATTCTGGGTAAGTCTTTTGGCCATAAATCCTACTTGTATGATTTGGTTTTGTATGGTTTTTATGAAGCCACATGTATCCTTGCAGGAACCTGCAATCAGTAAATACAAAGTGTTTTCACTGCTCTAGTAAGTGTTGGAATGAACTACCTCAGCACCTCATTGCTGAAAAGAAGGTTGTTACGTTTTTTAGAACATTGGCGTGGTACGTGAACTACTTAGGTGCATAGAGAATTTTACACCTTCCAGGTGTAATGACTTTAATTTAACAAAAATCTAGGCCCTGTGGAATTGAGAGCTGGCCTTTCATAGATTACTGCATTATGTTGGTTCATTGAAGAGAAACTTGTATAAATCATTGCCAGCAGATCAGAATTTTCTTTCTGAAATGTTTGTACATTATTTTATCTTCTTGGAGTTTTAAAATGCACGTAGATAGGCTGAATAATTAATTTCCTCCTACTGAGCAGGCTATCTTTTGTTACTGGTTTGAATACTGAAAAAGTTAACAGTGGGTGTTCATATGTCAGTGAATATTGCTAAGGTTTGAAAATGAAATGTTATTTCATAGAAAATGGAATTTTTACTCTTATAAAGTAATTTATTTGATTACTTTGGCTTGTTTTCTTTCCTGCCCCTCCCTTTCTCAAAGGCAGACCTGTATGAGCTCTTTACCAGGAAAATATTAATTTTATTTGGTAGCCGCTAGAGGGTGCCCAGTAATTGAGCCTGGGAGAGCAGCGCTGCTCCGGACCGCAAGCGAGCGGGGAGGGTTGCATTTGGGATTGGTCAAATTGCATGATTGTTAGACTAGAGTGCCTTCAAGTTGTCTGAAGAGGGAGTTGTTTTTCTGCTGTTGTAGTCGATAGGAGAATATTCTACAAATGCAGTCATATTGCTGATGAAGGAAATGCTTTGACAATCAATGGAAATAAATAACTGGTTTCCTAATGACCAGAAGTACTTCGTACATACTAATACACATATATTACTAAAAGGGACTTGTGCACGTAAACGTGTAGTCTGTGGAGGAAATAAGAATGCTGATATGAATTATAAAAATAATAATAATAAAGAAAAGAAGCCTTAAGAGAGGGAATAGTGGCACTAGAACAGAAGGAAGCAGAGTGGTGGTGAGCTGAATGTGAACTGTATGTGCTCTGTATGTGCAAACAGGAGCTGTAGTCGTGTGTGAGGACAATAAGCCATTGTACTTAAGCAGCTAGTTGAAGGACAGTGAAAATAGTGTGGAAAAACACTGTAGGTACTAATTATGGTTTGGTGGTGGTGTTTGTTGTGTGTTTTGTTTGTTTGGTTGGGTTTTTTTTAAATCCATTTCCAATTTCAATTTTCTACCCAGGTATCGCTGTATATTGTAATTTGAATGTCTTTGATTCTGGAAAGAAAATTGGACTCTGAAGAATGTTGTTTATTGCAACTGCAATAAACTATATAACAACAAACTGTTTAAAAACAGTTCTTAGGGTTTTTTATTGGATGAATAGTTTAAAAGAACTTTACTTGCTAGTAAAATCAAAGTGGTTGTTACCTTTACAGTTTATACTTGTTTCATAGTGGAGATTAGTTCTGGATATTTTTAAGATAAAGTTGGTAGCTTTGGGATAGCAAACAACGATTAATTAGTGGCTACTTAAACAAGGATAATTTGAAGGCTAGATCATTTCCCTGAAGTCCTAAATTCTAGATGAAAGGGGAGGCTTGCCTCCAATTAAAGCATCAATGCAGATCAAAACACATCTAATTGAAGCAATGTACCAAACCCAGTTACACTGTTTACTGCCTACTGTTAGGTCAGTTATTATTCAGATGAGTTTGTTACCCACAATTTTTAAAAGCATCGTGCTCACATTTATTATTAATGGATGTTAAGGAACTTTGCCTCTTACTTCGTGAGTTCATCTGTCGTTTTCTTGAAATGCCTTCTGTTTTGAACTAGAGTTAAATAGTCATGATTTGAGTATCTCCAGAAAATGATATTTGAAGAGCCTGAGATTTCAGTACATAATATTTTATGTATATGCCCTTCTTAAAAGGAGCAATCTGGTCACAGCTCTGTAAACTCCAGTTTGTGCCTGTTCATGACACTGAGGGAGAACAGTGTCTGAAACATCCTTTTCCAACATATTGGTATGTAGGCATTGAAGTTTATTGTGACAGACTGAATGGGCTTAACCCAGAACTGACTTAAAACTAGCATCTAAATGTAACGGCAAAGTGATCCTGCAGTTTAAACAAGCAAAAATCTCCTAGGGTATCTTCGTTCATCAGTGGCATATCTAAAGCTTTTATAGGTAATAGAAACCCAGTGAATTACTGCTGCATGCTAGTAAATTGATGTAAAGATTAAATTTAAATGTCAAATACCACCTGTAGGGTTACGTGCCCTGCTTCCACAATTTCAGTTGGCAAAGCCATACTTATCCACGCACAATATCCAGAACAATAACAATGTGTTCTGTGAGCTGTGGACGTAATGAGACCTGATTTCTAGTGAATTCCTGCCTCATCCCAGCGGCTGCGGTAACTCAGCTCTCTCCCTCCATGCTTCCCGTGATCTCACGTACCTCTGACACTGCCTCCAGTTCTTCCCGTGTACTTTGTAGCAGCTATGTAATTTTTTTTCCCCTGCATAGACAGTCAGCCTACCCTGCCTCTGTTCTCCAGCCGGTAGTCAGGTAATATCAAAGGAAAGGTGAAATCATATGCTGTGGGTAGTTCTGAGATCATTGGCCAGAGGTCAGCTGGATGGAGTATAAAATACTACGCTTGTAATGCAGCCTTTTATTAAGGTGGGTAGTAATTTGGGTCCCTTTCCTCTAACCGTCTGTTGATTTACACTCAATCTGTGAGACCTTTATAACACTGTTAGACCTCCTTGAAACTAGTGAATATGTTCAAAAGTTACCGGATGGGACAGGTGGGTGGAGAATAACATGATTTCCTTTGGAAAGCAGTCTTAAAAGGAAAGGTGCCAAAGAATGTCCATCATTTAATTGTCCAAGGGGAGAGATCTCTTGCACCAACTTTGTCAGATTAGATTCTTTGCTTCCTCAGAGTGCAGTTCCTTCCCTTTGTCCCCTCAGGTGCTTCTTGAAAACCAGCAATACCCAGCTCAGGGAAAAGGTTTAGGAGAATGCAAAAGGGGAGCATCAAAAGCATAGGCATGCGAATCTGGCCACGGAGCTCAGTCATCCGGATCATCTCTCCTTTCTGTCTTGCATGTTCTGGGAGATGCTTTTTATCAATTATTTTTTCAGTTGTCATTTTAATGGATAGAATGTATTTTATATTTATACTTTTTTGCTAAATAGCTGAAAGTCTTAGATACTTTATTATACCTGAAGAATCATTGGAAAGTTCAAAACAGTTAAAAGCTATTTGACCAGGTACATACCGTGGAGGTTATTACAAATAGTGTATTTTTGCTAAGCAATTATAACTTATTTAAGAAGTGTAATCATCTGTGTGGATAGGGAAAAAACCCACAACCCCTAGCTTTCTAGCAATGGGTCCATATATTGCTGAATGCCTGTGGTTTAGGTTGTTGCAGAGCAGTGGTGATTGTGGTGTGGTGTCTTGTTGTACGTTATCAACTGTAGCAGAGTGTTAATTAAGAACGATGTAACCTGCAACTCCAATTATTAGTATTGTCTGTTTAGCTGGACAGGAGCAGTGCCTTGCTTTAGTTACTTTGAAAGCTTCAATAAGAATGGTAAGATTAATGTTTTATTTTCACATCTGCTCATGAGACAGTTTAAAAATCCTGAAGTTTAAAATGCAATAGAATGTAAACAAAAGGGCTTCTGCTCATTTACATGTTAGCCAGATTTGCTAACTGATTGCTGTTTGAACCTAATCTACCACCTTCTGCTGCATTAGCTACAACAAACATTACATTTACATACTGATTTCTTATTTTGTTTTAATGTAAATAATCTGTAATTACAGTAAATTTGGGCTTCTGTTGACATGAGCTTGTATAAATCTGTAAGTTTAAAATGGAAATGTTAATTACCTTGTGTCATACCTATTTATATAAAATTTAGAGATTTTTGGGGAAATGTCCATGTGGCTGAGAAAGATACTGCCTAATGGGAAATACTGAATGTATTTCATAAAACCTTACAGAACTGAAATGAAAAGGAACATTTGCTGATCATTGATAAAGGATATACTTTTGGTTTCAAAGCTTAAAATATTACTAAAATTTCAAAGAAGAATGCTATTAAAAAGCAAAGTATTACATCAAAAATCAAAGCATTAAGGCAGTCACTTAACAATAGATGCAAGCAATCTATTTTATATATAAAGTGTTGCAGAACAATAGAAAAGCATTAAAACTGGAAGCTTAAAATATGATAAATATCAATGCTAATACCATCTTGCTTCAGCATTGTATAGACTGATTGAACCGTTGCTGTCCCCTAAGATTAGCAGTATTTGCAGTTACACATTTTTTGGCTAAATGTTGTTTCTATTCTTAATTTATTAGACTTGTGGTTTATAAATTGTACTGTATTGGAATTTGGATGGAGTAGCTAGTGAATAAACTCTTTCCAGACTCTTAATTGAGTTTGATATTTTGAGTTTAGTGGAAAAAAAAAAGTTCTTGCAACTTCCGTTGCTTGAAATTTAAGTTTCAAAGAGGAACATTTTTGTTTGCATATTGTAGAGTTTCAACCACAGCTGAACCCTGGTCCACCACGGAGGTTTCTGTGCATTGTGATAATGCCGATAACCAATAGGCAATCCATATGAAATCCTACACTGGTCCAAGTCTCTCTTGCTGGAAGTGGTCAGAATGATGGCTGTGCTCAGGTCTATTTTCTTTTGTCTGTTCTTGGACTTCTTTTCTGGGTGTAGGTAGAGTTCCTCTAATGGAAGATTGGTGCTGAAAAATACCATCAAGTTCCCATGCTTCCTGTGCTGAGTGTATAATCATTTAGCTGAGGAAGGAAAATGTAGTGGCAGTATATAACTTACCAGCAAATGCTTTTGAAAGCTAGGGTTTGCAGTAGGGGGGAAATGGTGCTGATAAGAGTGGCCTACTTTAATCCTGTTTCTAGAATTTGACTTTCTTTTCCCACTAATTAATTCTCAGATTAATTAAATTCTGTTAGCACTGATGGGGAAGAAAAAAATCTGTCTTGACTTGAATGGGACCTGGGGTTTGGCCCTGATTTTTTTTTTTTTTCTTTTAATGCAGATGTTTCATNGTATGTTTTGGAAGCAGAGTTCTATTGGCACAAATAATTTGGGGTAATCTACATCCCTAGTTGCTGGAGGAAGTGTATATGGGAGGGGACTGACATTTCTGGTTGTCCGGCTGTGTGTTCAAATCAACCCCATCCCAGAGAGGAGCGTTGGTACATGTAGGAAGTCATTGGCACAAACTGCCCATCAGACGTGCCATCAATTCCTCCTCCCATTGACTTTCTAACGTACATGGTC
>WAAD01014258.1:0-10429 GCA_013389945.1 Fregata magnificens
ACCTGGTTGTAAAAGTACGTCACGTAGGTGCTCACATAGCCAAGAATCGGGCCACTGAAGGACATCAAAACAACCAGAAGGGGGATCAGGCTGCTGAGACTGAAGTGGCTGAGGTGGATCTGGACACCTCAGGCCATCCAAGGAAGAGATGCAACATATAGATGGGTTCACGATTGAGGGGAGGACTTGACCATGGACGCTGTTGCACAGGTTATCCACAAATGTGAAACATGTGCTGCAATCAAGCAAGCCAAGCAGTTAAAGCCTCTCTGGTATGGAGGATGATGGCTGAAATATAAATAAGGGGAGGCCTGGCAGATTGATTATATCACACTCCCACAAACCTGCCAAGGCACGTGCCATGTGCTCACAATGGTGGAAGCAACCACCGGATGGCCGGAAACATATCCCGTGCCCCATGCCACAGCCCAGAACACTATCCCGGGCCTTGAAAAGCAAGTCCTATGGTAACATGACACCCCAGAAAGAATTGAGTCAGACAACAGGACTCATTTCCAAAACAACCTCATAAAACACCTCGGCCAAAAAGCATGGCATTGAGTGGGTATATCACACCCCCTATCATGCACCAGCCTCTGGGAAAATGGAACGGTACAATGGACTGTTAAAGACTACACTGAGAGCAATGGATGCTGGGTCATTCAAACACTGGGATACACATTTAGCAAAAGCCACCTGGTTAGTCAACACGAGGAGATCTGCCAATCAAGCTGGCCCTGCCCAATCAAAACTTTTATGTACTGTAGAAGGGGATAAAGTCCCTGTAGGGCACACAGAAATTATGCTGGGGAAGACAGTCTGGGTTATTCCTGCCTCGGGCAAAGGCAAACCCATCCATGGGATTGCTTTTGCTCAAGGACCTGGGTGCACTTGGTGGGTAATGGGGGAGGATGGGGAAGTCCGATGTGTACCTCAAGGGGATTTGATTTTGGGTGAGAATAGCCAATTATTTGAATTGTATGATGTTAATTGCTATATAATACTGCATGTCATCACTTCTATGGTTGCTATATGCCATATCAACAGTATTACACTAAGAATCACCCAGATTAATGAAGAATGAACTTTGATGAAACCGAGCAAAGTGCAGCGGTGATGGAAGCAGAACTGGCTTCAGCATGCAACAATCCAACACCACACACCATCTCTCCTGCCCTGAAGGACTGTTATTACAGACGTAGCCCAAAGTCATGGACTAAATGAACTCAAAGGACATTTTAGAGGCATGGCTCATAGACTAAGGGAATGATATCTCTGTATGTACACATATATAAAAAGACAAGGAAAGTGGTGGTGATTAATTGGAAGGTATTAGAAAGTGTAGGACCTGGGCATGACATAGATGGTATAGAATAACGGGTGGATATTGTCCTGGTTTCAGCTGGGACAGAGTTAATTTTCTTCCTAGTAGCTGGTATAGTGCTGTGTTTTGGATTTAGGATAAGAATAATGTTGATAACACACTGATGTTTTAGTTGTTGCTAAGTAGTGTTTACACTAAGTCAAGTACTTTTCAGCTTCCCATGCTCTGCCAGGTGCACAAGAAGCTGGGAGGGAGCGTAGCCAAACTGGCCAAAGGGATATTCCATACCATATGATGTCATGCTCGGTATACAAGCTGGGGAGAGTTGGCTGGGGGGCAGTGACCGCTGCTTAGGGACTGGCTGGATGTTGGTTGGCGGGTGGTGAGCAATTGCGTCATGCATCACTTGCTTTGTATATTCTTCTTATTCTTATTATCATCATTACTACTGTTTATTTTATTTCAATTATTACACTGTCTTTATCTCAACCCACAAGTTTTCTCACTTTTAACCTTCCAATTCTCTCCCCCATTCCACCGGCGGGGAGTGAGCAAGTGGCTCTGTGGGGCTTAGTTGCTGGCTGGGGTTAAACCACAACAAATGCCAAGGAACACTTCTAGCCTGAAAAATATTTCATGCCTATTTTGTTTCAAGTAGTCCCACCAGGCAAATGGGTGTGTTTGCACTCTAGCACACAGCTTGGTTCTAGTTGTTTTTTGTTCTGTTATTCACCTTGTCTAAAGTAAAGGTCTTAAGCTGTTTTTAAAAAAGAAAGGAGCACTAACAAAGAGCTAGTCATCTTGAACAGAAGCATACACCTTTATTTAAAGTTACATGTTACTGTTTCTAATCTAGGCAAGGTATAGAACTGTTCAGTTTCTTTACTGATGATTCATTCTAAGAAAGGTTATTAAAAGTAAGAACATTACCAGCATAATTAGACACCAGTGTATTAAATTGGGCCAGTCAGTAGTTTTCAGAATTCCGAGCAGTAATGCCAGCCAAAAGTACCTGCTTCAATAGTATGCGCTGCACTTAGCCACAATCTGATTAGCAAGCCTCCAACATGATAAGCAGAATACTTAAACTATATTACAGAAAGCACCACAATCCTACACAGTTCACACAGATACTGTTGAAATACTGACCTTCAGAAACAGAAAGAAAATAAGATGCAAGTTATGCTATCCTTCCTCCCAACCAACGTTTGGTTGGTTATAAATATATGTTTGGGTTTTTTTTTTAAATTAATCTCTTCTCTTACATAGCTATTCTCATGCTAGCTTTGCAGTACTGGAATACTGTTGATGTAATATTCAGTGCACCTCTGATCTACTTAATGTCTGACACAGTTTTCCAAGATTACCTCATTTTGGACATACTGGGTATTTCAGTCTTGGCTTTGCTCTTCTCTAATATAAAATAATAGCGCGTGCATTTCCACTGGGGAGTATAAAGATGTTAGCAGCTATACTTCATCATTCAGAGGTCATGAAGACAGAAAAAAAATAATGTAATGAATGACTGAAACTGGATGAGTTGCTCCAGAAGGCTCTAAAAGTTAGAATGAATGCGTTACAGAAGGAATTTTACAACAAAGCCAGTTTTCAAACAACATTTTGTCTTGAAACTTGTATTTCTTTGATGTGAGAAAAATATTCCAAAAATTACTCCCTCTAAAAGTATGATATATTTAAAAAAACTAAACCAAAAAAACTCCAAACAAGAACACACTGACACTTAAATATTTTTCCTTGTAAATCCTAGCCCTGTTAAGTTTCCAAACGAGTAGCATTTTTGTGTCATTGGTTTCAGTAACAGCAGTAGGCCATTACTCTAAAAGAAAATGCCTGTGGTTTTCATACTGACCTGCACCACTTATCTTCCTTGCTTATGGTAATGAGTTGTTCTGGGCTAGAATACCTTTTTTTAAAAGATGAACATTTCTTTTATTTAAAAAAAAAAAAAAATCAGAAAATACTGTTAAGTATTACCTTCTTGACTTTCTTCCTTTGAGGAAGACAGAATTAAATCTCTCCAAATTCAAGTTACTGTCTTTCCTGTTAAATTTACTTGATTACTAGGAAACCTTAGATCCAACAGGATGTAAGAGAGATGAAAAGCAACATTAGCTGATGTGTATCAAATCCACTCCACTTTTATCAAGCAGCTCTAAAAAGTTACTAACAAGTGCTATGCTGAGGAAAGAATACAGGGTGCTTCTATAACATGCTTTCATTATTCATTGACATAATTCATGCCTTTACACAGTGTTTTAACATTCTCCAGGCATAGATGAAGCAAATATTGGAATGGTTAGATTTTTTTTTTTTTTGACAGAATGCAATTCAAGCAGTGACACCAATTTAGTATTGACTGCCTTCTGACTGAACTTAGTCACTTCAATACTAAAATAAAGGTGCTACTATGCTTTAAAAAAAATACATACTTTTCACAAGAGAATGTGAAAAACCTTACCAAGACTGGCTCTTCTAACAAGATTTTAAAGTGTGACCCTGAACAGAAAATTCATTTAAATTGAGATATAACAATTCTGAAGCTGCTATTGCTTCATAAAAGAGGAAGGGATCTTTTGGATTATCTAATACAGTCTCTGAGCCAAACATCAGGGAGTCCACATAACACTTCCCATACTGCTATATTTTCATGTTTGCTGACCTATTGCCATAGTACCTCATTAGATAAACTCTGCTACCATCTGATTGTACATAACATCAAAACATATTTCCTAATTGCTAAGGTGAATTTGACCACTTTTAACTTCAACCAGTGGTTCATCACTGTACTTTTAGTATCAAGTTTAATACATTTCTCCTTCATTATATTTTTCCTTTCCATTTGTTTTTATGCAGACATATGGGTCTCTCCTAAAGAAAACTGAAGGACCACTTCCAACTTGCAGCCAGAGCTAAGACACAGTGCAGCCTCACCTCCTGGCCTACCAGGAAGCGGAATTGGTAGGGACATAGGCTTTTTTAAGGTTAGCTGCAGCTGGGTATGTATCCCGCTGTCTTCATCTGTGCTCCTCATTAAAACTCCTGCCAGTTACATCAGCCAGTAGCTCTGCTAAACTCTGGCCAAAAAATAAACACGGGGATCTCTAAGAAAATTTTAAGAGAATACTGATTCTACTGCAGGAATTCACTATGTCACTTAACGCAGGTATTCCTTGCGGCATACCCCCTTACAAACTTTTCCCACTGTTTTGCTCCTTTCTGCACCATAGGAGCATAGAAGCTCTGACTGAGGCTGTGCTAGATGATCTATCACAGAAAAGGTTGGACAGCCCAGGCAAAGATTTAAACAGTCCATGGAGCTGCATCTAATGGGCAGCTCTTCAGTCTAAACCCCAAAGGTTGCAGCTGTTAAGCACAAACTTGACTGCACACATATCGCTAGTAGGTCTTCTAACTAGCACTCATGAAGCAACTACAGTGTCATGCATGAGGCATGGCACTCTGCTGCCTTTGCAGTGGCAGTCCTAGCAGTGGCTCATGTCATAAAAATGCCTCTGCTGGTACCTAAAATACCATTCCATTCTGACTATACCTTCATAGGTTTCTGTGTGCATTATATCTCAAAATATACTAACTGTCTTGTGCTTACTGCCAGACCTCCACATTCAGCCTAGGATTTGAAAGTCAAGGCATGTTAATTGTAACAATAAGGTGCCTTAAATAGAGGCTAGCTGTCACCTGGAAACCTGACTTCATTCAGTAGCAACCCTGGTGAGCCTTGTAAATATTCTGCAGATTATCAGGAGACAGGACACTGAACACACCCCAGTAAAGTACTAGTGAATAGCCATGCAAATTTTAGTTACTTTACTTCTACATGCTCTCTAAATATTGTTGAGACTCAGTTATCCTATCATTTAATGAACTTTGCACCTGAAGAATTTACTGTGCTATAGGGAATGGTATTTATGCAAACACATGATCACGTCAATCAGCATCTAACATATGCCATACCACAACATTCCAGCATTGTAATAATTACTTCATTTAACCATATCAACTAACAGTTTCTAAAGCTGTTAATAAACTTTAATTAACAAAAAACTGAAGTCCTATTTCAGGTGACATGGTCTAAAAGGTCAAGTAGAAAGATTTCTTTTTTTTTTTTTTTTCTAGTTTAAATGTAAGTAAGGAAATTGTTTACCAAAGTAAAAAAAAAATTAGTAGCTGTTGAAATAGTGGCATTTTCTATGGATTAGTAACATTTTTTATGGTGACAGATAAACACAAAATTAATTCATTATGCTATTTGGTAATATATGGAAACGAATTAATCTGTTGTAATTGGTCTTTCACTTTACCATATATTTAGCTGTCCTATTAATTTGTAAGCTGACAAAATATTATCCAAACATCAAATGCTACTTTGGTGGATGTTTTGGCTAAATAGCTAAGGATACTGTAGCACAGAATCATATCATGTACCCTGTTTACTATGGCCCAAAGACAAAATTACTGGTCCTGGTATTTCAGTTATCTGGAACTCCTGTGCTCAGGAATTTTCCCATGGCTGTTTCTAATACAGAGAGGTTTAAAAGACAGTCTTTATAGCAAGTTAGCCATGCATTACTCTGCACCTCACTACCCCAAGTCTAAGACTTTGGCACAAGAGATTAAAGCATCTCCACACTATCACTGCAAAGATGAAACTTGAAGGGAAATGCAGGAATCAAACCCACACATTAATTTCATGAATTTGAGAAAATACAAGTTCTTCACTTACTTGCTGAGTATTTAGTTGGCTGTCTACATCTCCAATCATGTTATTTAAGAACAGTTGTTAAGGGCCCTCCACACAGGGATGCAGCAGCTTAATGCAGAATTTGCACTATGCATGGAGGCAGAGTTTGCAGAAAATTAGTAAGAATTAACTGAAGAAGTGAATGCAAAGTGTCTTTTTAAAAATTACTTTAAACTATTGTGTGGACTCTGTCATTCAGAAATAAAATTGCTTTAATTCATGTCCAAATTTTGGCCAAATTCTGAGGAAAGCGGGCACATTAATGTATTAGAAGTCTAATATAACAACAGCACCCTCACACTTAGGTAATTTGCATCAGCTATCCTAAGCAAATTAATGTAGTTGAGACCAAAGTTTCGTGTTCTTCTATCACTTGCCAGATATGTTATTGTTTAAGTTCTCACAAACTTATACACAAATACATTAAGCACTGTGCTGAAAGTTACACATTACAGGCAGAGGTAAAAGCATGTTCTGAGATACTTAGATTAGTAACAATTCTCCTTCATAATCATACTGAGATCAAGAATTAGCCTTAGCAATGGAAGATGATAGCACTTCTATAATGTTTTTCTGCCTCACGTGCTTTTATTATGGATCAGCTGTGGTCTGTGATCTTTCAGAAATACTTCATGCATGCAGCGTACCTCACTTTTTTAAGGAGTTATGTGGGTATTAATATTGAGTCTCGCAACAGAGAAATGCAAACAGGGTGCACACTTCACCCTGTGTGTCAAGCCAATCTACCACATGGAAAGTCAGCAAAACAACGGTTTCATTAGATTCAAAATGACTATATTCTATAATTTCACAGATAGTTAGCTAATTCTAAAATAAAAAGTCTTACATAGAAGGAAACAAGTTTTAGCTGTGAATATACCTTATATATTGATTTTGAAAACTAACAACAGCATATTTTGAATCATAATTTCTAAAAGCAGGGCTGAACAAGGAGTCAGAATTCATCATTATAAAGAATTCGCAATATATGCATTCAAATCAGAAATGGCAAGAAAATCAGAAATAGTTAGGGATGTAAAGACATAGCATCCATAGTGTTGCCCACAAAATAACTGTGAATGCAACATCTATTCAATTCAAACTGTAGTTATTCTACAAATGATATAATAAATTACTTGTTCTTATGAAAGCATCAGACTAAAAGATCTATGGTGAACCAAGTCCCTTCCTTAACTAACTAGCTAGCTATACGGCTTGGCACTTTCCATGGGAGGAGTTTGGAATCATGATACATCCAAGCTTCCAAAGGACTTGTGCATTTGGCATACAAGCCAAAGCAAGGAACACCATAGAAATTTGGATTATTTTTAGTCTGTTTTACGCTCATACTGCTATAAAACTCTGTTACTGGACAAAGAAACAAGTATGCTAGATATTGCACACAACTTCCATGTTTAAGAATTGCAATCTACAAGACAAGAAGCAGATGATCAGGGAGTTCAAAGATCAGTAAGACAACTGATTGCTCCATTTAATAAGCAGTACTCTCACAGTTCTGTGAGAAAATGTTGCCTTTTTATTCAGGCATCATGACAGAGAACTTAAGACAGGATTTGAAATGTGATGACAAGGCAGCTTTGTGGATAATTATAGGAAGCATCTTCCAAGCATAAGAGACACTCCGGAAGAAAGCAGAAAGGTGCTTGTGTAGAAATGAACAAGTGGCAAGACAGACTAGCAGCACCAGCCAACAGATGCCTCAAAAGCAAATTAAATATGGTAGATAGGGAAGCGGATAGCCCTGAAGGTCTCGAAAGCGACGACTAACTTGTATGCAATGGAATTTAGTTGGGGGAGGGAATCAGGAAAAGGATTCAAGAAGTTGGTTCTACCACGAAAATAAAGTGTCACTTTTCAAGGAATTACTATTTCAGCTGTACAAAATTCCATAACAGTATCATTTATTTTTTTCCCTCCACATATCTCTCTTCTTTAAGAGGCTTAGAAAAGGGAGACAGTCATGAGTCACTCACTTTCTTTATTGGACTCAAATCTTTATGATCTAAAAGACAGATAAATGGAGGAAGGCAGAAAGTAAAGAATTCTCTTCCTGCCTCTAACGACAGCAGTTAGAACCCCTGAACAGTTCAAGGAGCTGCAGCCTCCAAAACGCACTTCCACACTCGGCTGGCTTGACAGGATATTTTTTTTTTTTTTTTTAAAGTGAGAAAACTTGGTGAGACATTAAATCCTCTAAAGTTCTGTAGTGGCTGAAAGCCGAGACAACAGCAATAGCCATTGCTTTCACACCTGTAGCACTTCTGCTGCAACAAGAACAACATATTACAGCAGAAAATGACTGTGTTGAGTTGCAGTGTGGTCTACATGAGTAAGGAACCTACGGTAAACACATGTGGCCAAGATCTCCTTACAAAAGAAAAGCTGTAAGATGAGACCTTAACCATCAATATCTTACCCAAATTCCAACTATGTTACAGTCTAAGCCTACAGTGGGACAGTATCCAGCACTCCAAACCTTCCAATACACCAAGTAATTACACTTAAGTAATCAATTAGCTTAGTTAGGTCTTGGGGAAAGTTTGGGATTGCTTTTTTGGGTTTGGGGATTTTGGTTTTTGGGTTGGTGTTTTTTTTTCTTTACATCATTTTAAATTAATTGAAACTACTATTTTAATTAGTTGCCACTACTATTTTTATATTTCATTTTCCCTAAGATCAGTGGAACTGACACAAGAAATACTTGAGGTACCAACAGCAGATACAATCCTTATGCAGATGAATGGGCAGAGGGCATGGAATACATCTGCAAACACATCATGGGATGGGGCAGTTTGTGCCCACTTCCCAAGAAATTAATGTCTGAGGAAGAACATTTAAAAGCTAAAAAACCCGCCACTATGCTCTGCATCCCACAGCTGCAAAGAGATGCATTGCTGAGATTACCTCTGGGTTTTCCTGCCAAGAAATTCTGGACACAAATTACTAAAGAACTTTCAAAGGATTGGCAGAGATAATCTGTTTTGTCCTGGTCTTATTTTCCTTTAACAACCATATTTTCTATTACTACCCTTAGAAAATGGTCTAGCAGCCATGCCTCCAGATGGGAATAACATTAATTAATACACTTTTTGTTTATCAGTAGAACATTCTTGTCTTATATTAATGCCAAAAGATGTCAGGACAAAATGTATTTACAAGGAATTAACTATCCCTTAAGTATACACAGGAAATTAAGAGGTAGCAAGAGTTTCAGCACTGCCAGCCTGGTGAAAACCAATGGTCACTGTATTCTCTCTTGCTTATCAACTCTCAAGGAAGCATCCACAGCAGTAAGCTTTCTCTCATATATTGATAGCTTCCAGTTTCCACTGTTTCTTAATGTGACAGATGTGAAAGTACCTATGCTGGAGTCTTAAGTGTTTTGCTTCAAAGCTGACAAAAGGTCTGGGAGCTTACTGTTCCTAAAATTTTGCCAGAATTTCTTTGGCACAGATGGGCTGGACAAGACGTGACTGATCGATCATCATTACTGCTAAATAAAAGAAGGGCTCATTTCATTTTAAAATTAATTCTAAACTTCATCTCTCTTTACTGGAGTTCCAAACTCCTGAACCTTTTTATGGTTTGGGATGGTTTTTTAAATTTTATTTTCATTTTACTTTCGTGATGCTTCATTTTACTCCAAACTTTCCAGAAGGAGAGCATAAAAAAACCCTCCAAACCAAACACAACCCCCATCCCCCTCCGCCCCCCAATACTTTGAAACTTTGGAAAATATAGGTTCAAATAAATGTGCAATTATTAACCCACAAAACAAATGTGTATTCGAGTTTTGCTGTGCTGATCACTAACCATTTTAACAGTGTAACTAGGACACTTGGAAGTGAAAAGACCAAAAGGGAGAAGTGAGTCTTTTGGAAGGGTCCATAGCTAGTTAAAAGTTTAGGGAATAACCCAAAACACCTGAGACAGCACTAAACCACCCTCTGGAACAGCCTCCTTCCCTTAACACTGATTATGGGTGCTTATAGAATGGGATAAGTGAATAATCCCAACTATGCCTGTTCTTACTTATGTAATTTCTGAGCCATAGGCATTTTGAGATTGACATTCACATTTCTCTATTTCTATATTGAAGATATGCTTCTATGAATAAAATAATTTGGATTTAATAAGATAGTCTAAATTCACCTTCTATCTATGCTGGAACTGATTATCTTCAAACACACATAATAAACCAGAACTAAACACAGAGAGATTTCTTTTATCACTCAAGATGAAGACAAATGCATGTTCATCTTTGTGTGTTTCTTTCCTTCCACAGTTTTTTTGCCACTTCTGCA
>WAAD01014258.1:14912-29117 GCA_013389945.1 Fregata magnificens
TTGTTTCCCTGTGTTTTAAAGTGGAAAAATAATATTCTCCTATCAGCAGCAGCAGCTTTCAGATGGAGCTGGGCCTTTAAGAAAAAGATCAACTAAGACACACAATAAGGGGAGGGGAGAAAAAAAAAAAAAAGAAAAAAAAGAAACTGGAGCTGGCAGAAAACAAGCCACAAACTAGACAGCATTGTTTCTGTGACTAATATTTAAACTCTGTTACAGCTGTACAAAGGAGAGTAACAAGCAACCTGCAGGAATTACAGTACCAGTAAACTCACAGAAGTCATTGTTCATTGTGGGAGCCTCACAGCCAGCTCCAGCCTTCTCAGCAAGGCACTGCCACATCCCTCACACTGAGCTGAAAGGAATTTCTATATTTTAAAAGACCTAAGCATGGAAAGCAAGCTATAATATTTATTTGCCCTTTAAACAACAAACACCCACACACCAAAGAACAGGTTACACGTACACAGAAACGAGCGAGTGTCAGGATGCGCGCCAGCTACACCTTTCCCATCAGAAGCTAAACAGGGAAAGACAGTTTAAGAACCTGCCTAGAAAAGAACAAGAGCCCATCTTCGGTCCCAGCGCCCAAGTAGAGATAAGACAACCAGTAATTCTAACTACTTGCTTGACGTAAATCACATAAAAAGCCAGCTGATTAGATCTACCCAAAATTCAGGCATCCTGCAGATGCAGAAACAAATACAGGAGAGCCATTTTCCACAGGTTCAGAGTGCTGCCCCTGCAGGGAGGCTGGGCTCAGCCCAGCTGACAGCGTTGCTCAGTGCCATTGCAGAGACCTTTTTTATTAGAGCTCTGAAATTTAGGACAATGCATATAGTCGTGTCAGCTCTCTTTATTAAGGTCCTTCCAGAGATTTGTTTGACACTATATATATTCACCAGATCAAAGCATCTCATATGTATGTTAGGCAAAGTAGAGAGCATGCTGTACTTTCCCCCCTTCTCTCAAAGTTTGAAACAAAGCATTAAGAAGCAAGGTATGAGCCATTTATCTGCCAAATAAAGATCAAGGATTATTAAGAGCCTCTGGCAAATAAAGAACAAGGATAGTTAAGGGCCTCTGCCAAAGCTGATGATACAGTCTGTCCCCATCCAGCTTTAAAAAGGATTGATACAGAGGCCCTTACTGCTATTACAAAACAGAATTTTTTGAAAGTTTAAATTCATTCCCTTTAAGATCCATGAAGTTCAGTACCTGTTCTTCCTGCCTATGGTAACTTCTGCTTTTTCCTTTCTCTGATCTTCTGTAATATTTGGATTAAAATGTCTGTAACGGCTATTCAGGAGTAGGATACTAGCTGACATTAATAACGATACCACTACTCTGAAATGTTGTGTTCCTGTCATTAAAAAAAAAAAAAAACAAAAAAAAAACCCAAACCAAACAAAATCAAACACCACCACCCCACCCCCCCCAAAACAAAACAACACAACAAAAAGCCACAAACAACTGAATGAAATAATTTACACTTCTGCCTGCCTGCTTGCGTTTGCAGCCTGATCAAAACTCAGATTTATAGTTTGAAGGTGTTTAAGAGCTGATGTTTGAATCCAGCTCTATGGTTATGGATAAGTAAAAGCTGATCACAAAGAAAAGAGTTGATCACAGGGAAACAAACAAACAAAAATGCCCATCAACTTTAATTTCTACTGAACATTTGGATTACAGTAGAAAAGAAACATTACAGAAATGTCTCTAGAGACTGCAGTTTGGGGACTTTCCATTATAGTCTGGGATGCTTTAACAGATGACAATGCCAGACTGATTAGAAGTTATCCAGCTGAACATTTTGCTGTCAGAAAATACGATTAGTGAAAAGTGAAATAGGTTGTAATTGACAAATTTTTTTTTCTAAGGAAAAAAACCCCAGGGAACAGGGAAAAGGGTTTTGTTTCAGGGTTTGTTTTAACATAGAAAACAAGAGATTTATACCTGAAATATTTAAGAATAAAACATTTTTATTAACTCCAAAAGGTAGTTTAAGAATTGCATTCACCGGAAAGATTTTACTTATTTATTTATTTTAATTCTTTTAACTTTTCAGGACAGAAAAAACCATGTGTTTTGATTATAAAGGAAAAACTTAATTTCTTCCCAACTACAACTCCCATAAACTAACACAGTATCCTCGCCTGTTCCTCTTCTCCTAGGGGATGCTTGGGGGAATTCCAAGATTTGCTGCCTCTTAAGAGATGTAGCTTTGGTCCACTGAGGAGGGTGGAAGCATAAGAACTTCCAATCCTGACAAGACCCCAAGGAGTGCACCTCAGATCTAAGATTCCAATACCTCAATTCACGTTTTTAAAGGGGGGGGTGGGGGGNTCTTTATACAGAGCAAAGCACAAAATACAGGAGATCTCCACATAACTACATTTGGACAATTCTTCATTCCAATACAGGAAAGTCACCTTCATTTGAAAGCATTATAGTCATCGCTGCTCAACAAAAGGATTAAGAACCACTCAGTTAACTCCTCTGTATCAAAGTCGTGACCAGCAGTGGTCCTCAGCACAGCAAAGCGGTGCACAAACCTGGTTATTCCATGCTAGTGGAGGAGAAAATTCAATTCCATTAATGCTGATGCTAGTGTTTACTACTAATATTACCAAAACATCTACCACTGCCTCTCACTTCAGACGTTTCCTCTGTTTTAGCACCTCTAGTAGGAATTGTGTCTCAAAGTACACAGAATGCTTGTCATTCATCAAGGCTTCTTTTTCGGAAGTGTATCATAGGAATGACCATATATTGCAAGAAACTTTGGCATTTGAGCAACTATTGTCTCTGCCTTTGACTCATTGAAGCTCATTCAGAATTTCCTAAAAGCCACTGAATGACAGTTTCAGACTGAACGTACTGAGAACTGTGGATGAGGTACCCACATCTGAGTAGGAGCTTGCATACAAATAAAGAGCAGAACTGCACCAAAATCAAGTAGCAACTACAAACCACACAGCAACATTATGCTTTACACAGATGCAATCTTCACTGGCTCAACTAGTGATGATCTGAATTTTCACTGCATAGATATTTCTTATAGAGAGGCTCTGTATTTGTTTGAATTTCTTCCTCCTCTGTTTTTGTTTGTTTTGAGGTTTTTTTCATCTGTCCTATTCTTGGTTTTCTTTTTACCTCTAGTCTAGAGCAGCATTCAGAAGAAGAATCATTGAACTCGTATGGAACCTGCATTTAAAAAATTGCTCTGCAAAATCCGCAATGGAGCCAGACATTGTCTTTATGGCCAAAGCCTTGAAAATCAAATTTTGGCATGAATTATAGAATACCCAAGTACATTGGAGTGGACTCTGTGCATCATAATTCAAATTATTCATATTCTAATGCACTATAAACTAGTATGAGACCTAATTTATAGAACAGATAAAGGTCATGCAACTATGGAGAAAATAGAAACAAATGGATATTTTGTTCGTTCCCAAAGACTTTGCACAATGTGGACTGTTCTTCAGAGATTTTTAAGGTAAATATATTTTTATCAAACAGGTAAATATGGCAAAAATGAAAATCAAACCTATTGTCTTATCATCCTTAAAGGGTTTTCTTTTTTAATATCTTTCTTTTGGTCCTTATGAACTCTTATTTATGTTTATAGTTAAGCCAATAGAATAATGTTCAGAAATGCCTTTTTTTTTTTTTTTTAATGTGGTACTCAGTGCCAGAATTACAAAGCTTTTTAGGTATCTAAAAATACAATCAGGCACCTATGTGTAGATTTTCAACCCCTGTCTTAAAAACAAAAAATGTCACTTTTTCTCAACTCTGGAATAAAACAAGTGACTGGCAGGAACCTGTTCATAAAAGATTATTCTAGTTTGTAGATAACAGACAGCAAAGCACCTTTCGTGGAGCTGCTGGCAGGCAGCTAGGCTCTAGAGGAAAGTGGAGATTAAGATAGAGTGGAGATAAAGACAGAAACCACCACAGTGGTTTCCATTTGCTCTAGATGGCTCCTTAGGCAGCATGTGAGTTTCTTTGCATTGCCTTTCAGAGATGCCTTCTTCCTCCCTGTTCCCTGCACCCTTTTTAGGTGACTTAAGCACCTTCTTCTAAATTCTGGATTCCGTTTCCCATGCCAGATGTCTAAAAATTAGGCCCTGCAGAGCATAATTCAGAAACTCTTATTCAAACAATTCATATTTTGTAAAAACACCCTTTTAAGTGGCAGCAGAGGAGCTTTAGAAAGATGGAGAGGAAGAGAGGAAAGCTATTCAGTAACAAAACAGACTGTACATGTCAACGTTTTGTTCATTAGAAGCGACACTACATCTTTCTTCATCTACAAAAAGAACAGAGTCAATGATTTAGCTGTTTGTCCAGAGGCAAAAATGATTAACACATTGAACTGGACACTTCTTGAGTGAAGTGATGGAACAGTTCATGTAGAGACCATATATATTTACTACAACTCAGCCAAGTTCCAAAAAGGGCATGTAGCAACAAATACACAGCTGCCATTGTCAAACAATGAAGAACTTCTACAGGTCCTTTGGTAATTCAAAAAAAACCACCTTTTTGTTGAATCAAATAAATCTTAACTCTCGGAGGTGAACTGAAATTTCAGAACAAGTGCACATGCCTGGGACACTCTTAGACTTAAAAGATTTTAAAGTGATTTAGAAAATCACAAATGCTTGTATATATTAATGTTGCAGCACCCAAACAAATCAAGCTTGAGAGGAGGTGAATCACAGTCTTTTTATAACATGTTCAGAGGCCTCTCAAAACACCAGCAGTATACATAAAATTCAAATGACATCAAGTCCTTTCAGAAAATGGGGCTATACAACTGCAGCAAGATCCATCTCCTAATCAAGTAATCTAGTTATTGCCATAATGACTCCATTCATCCTGAGATAAGAAATCATACTGGAACAGAAAGCCTTGCTTCTATAACTTGTTTCCTGCCTGCAGGCTGAGGAACAGACACACACAGTCCCACTGACCTCTCTTGAGCCAAGGCTTGTGGACCATTTTCTGGTGACAGGCCATATGACAGCACTTCCGTAGCTTTCAAGTTACAGTGTTCAATGTAGCAGTAAAAGAGGATGTTTCTGGTTAGTTCAAATTTAATATACTAATAGTATTCTGCTTCTGCAAAATTTAGCAGCATATAAATAACAAACCATTACAGTGACAACTACCGAATTTCTATGTTTATAGAAAACTGGCAGTTCATAAATAGTAAAGTATGCTGTTAGCAACAAAGTACAACATATAGATGCTATTTTTCCTAAAGATAGGGAAACAGCAACCATCACTGAAATAATTCATTATTTATAGACCTTTGAATTTTAAAGCCACATGACTGCACTACAATTTTTCCATTAAAATTCAGAAAAGTATCTGTTTGTTATCCCTTTGATGAATGTGCTAAAGGCAATGGAAACAGTAACTATTGCTGACAGATTTCCCAAAGATATAGTGGTATTTGCCATTTAATCACCAATACAGTTTTTTAAATGAGCCCTAATATTGCCAAATAACTATCATGTAGCTTCATTAAAGCTAAAACATAGGAATCCTGTCACAACTGGAGATTGCAATCATGCATCTATAATTTGCATCACGGAAGTGTTACAGTGGGGAGAAATACACTCCAAGGCAAACTTCCCTTAGGGCTCATTACAGGGAACTTCTAATGCCTCCAGAGTTAGAAAGGAACACAACCAAATTTGATATCTAGTCAAACGATGCCTTGAAAGTATTATGACAGCTCCCAGAGTCCTTCAGCCAATTTGTATGACTTTTGCAGTCAGAATATTCCCTTTCAATCTCAGTGGGTACTACCCACCTTAGTTTTTCCTCAAAATAATTTCCTTCTTGTAATGCTATCAGTCAGAAAGATCCTGACAGTAAAACATGAATGGACTAATAAAAAAATTACCAAAAGTAGTCAAACAAGTTATACAGAAGAACCAAAGGGGAAAACTAAGAATATTTTCTGTAGTCAATCTCCCCTTGCTATAATAAGGTTGGATGTTATAACAGCAGCAATGTGGCCACCCTGGAGACTATTTTCTACCCAAATTGTAGATGATTCTTATATGAAGTTTTTTAAAATAGGAAGTTTGGGAGGAAAAAGTTCTTCTATCAAGCTTTGTTCAAACAAGAATTTTCCATCTTATCTCAAAAATGACCCCTCCGTCAAACCCCAAGTAAAGTTTTCTTGAAAGATTTAATGAAGTTGTAGAGATCAGGACTAACTAAGAGACTGGGAAAGACATACTTCAGAAATTTTATTGGCAGGTAAATTACACTAAGACTACTCTATGTGGCTTAAGCTGACTTCTCAAAAGCTTCCAGATTCAAATTTCTCTCCTGTTAGGTACTCTTTTTTCCCTCTTCCTGCTGCACACACAGGAACCTTGGGGGATTTTAACAAGTTGTTTCTATGCTATCCTGTTACAGTGCCCAGGTATGTCTTTCACAGTCCAAATCTGCTGCTTGCCCATGCTGTGCTGGCCTTGAACCTCACTCAGGGCATCAAAAAAGTTACCCTGTTGGAATATGGCAGAGGAGAAAAAGAAACTAAGGACCCTGCAGTATGTACCGTCAATCAACCTGGATTCCTTACCATGCACTTCCCATTATCCTTGCACCTCACTGTCCCCCCACTCTCATACGTGGGACCCCTCTTCAAATACACACACTTGGCTGACCTGATGTTGTCACACCAGGAACAAAATGACATGGAAGTCCACCACATCACATAAGAAGCCTGCTCCAGATTCAGTGCCAGTGGATTACACATGCCCTCCTTAGTGGAGCTACAGCCTGCCTCATTTCCACAGTGATGAAGGTGAACTACTTAACTAATCTGGCCACAGTGCCCAATTCCACATCCTCCTACTCACCAGCTTTCACACACAGCAACCCTCAAGGCTGGAGCTCTTGATCCACCACTGTTAGCCAAGGGCTAGTGTTACTGCCACGACTGCCAAACAATCCAAGCCTGCCCAGCAACCAGCAGCACCCCACAGATTGTTTACTGCGTGGGGGTTTGTAACTACAACATTCTTGAATGAATTGGTAAAATAACACTTAAAAATCTTCACTTAAAGTTTGTGTCTCAGAATGGAAGTTGTTCATAGTCTCTTCTGCATGGAAAGCAGAAGCTTGGCACGGAGAGAACTGAAGAGGCTGTCACAGCTGCTTAGTTTTCCATCACATGTGGCATCCAGGAAACACCTCCACTACACAGAGTGTGTACATATTATATGGCTTCCACTGTATTAACAGTACTCTTATTTTGCCACAGATACCAGGAGAAGACTGCAGAGAAAGGGAGCTCTTTCAGGCTATGTAACAGGGAATCTTCCCTCCATATGGAATTAAGATGAAGACAAAAGCATAGCATCAGCATGCTGTTACCAACAGTTACTCTTCTGTATTTTCACCTAGTGTTTTTTTGTTTGTTTGTTTTGTTTTAATAAGAGTATCAGTAATGTTCTGCTAATGAGGAAAATCAGTTTGCTTCTGGCAAAAAAATATGCCAGCAACAAAAGTGAAAATTCTCATTAATCTCTCAACACATAGTTGAGACTTGGAAAGTACTGCTTACAGAGAAAATCTGTTGTGTCAAGTATATGAAGTGTGGACATCTTCAGAAGTGCTTAGAACGTTCTTATCAAACAATCAAACCTTGTCAAAACTTGCACAGTTTCAGATTTTACAATAACCTTGAATCCCAGCCTGGGTTGTCAAAATTTTTTTAACCTAATTGTGAGAGACTCTATGCTTTGTTAAAACCTAAGCTGATTTTTTTTTTTTTTTAAGTTAGAGTTGAACTCCAAATTCAATATATGTGAAATCTAAAAAAAAGGTACAAATGCTTTAAAAATGCCAGAGAATTAATAACAGGAATCTAGAAACAAAATCAGCAACCTGTGGTATTTTGCATTTTGGTTGCATTTTGGGGAATTTCCTCTAGTGAAATCTCTGAAATATTGGATTATTTGAACCTATTACAGAAATATCACATGAACAAAAGCATTTTTAGTGGAGTTCTTTCATAACTCAAAATTCTAAGTACTTACAAAACAATTGAGAAAAATTTAATCTTTGCCGTTTCTAGCTTTTTTCCAAAGATTACCAGAAGTAAGGTAGAGAAGAACAACTCATCTGAGGATGTACCAGCTTCCACTAGATCAGCTGCTCTGTGTTAATTTCCCAAGACAGTGTTGTTTCCTAGTACAGAGCCTTGAGTTATTCTATCACATTAGCTTCAATAGGATGTACTGTCTGGAGAACTAGAGAGAAGCGCAGAAGAAGAGACACAGCTAACGTAGTACTTCCTCCACATCATCCTCTTTCATCTAATTTCCTCAGATTCACACAGACCTCAGGAGATCACTTTCAGGGAGCATATTTCTTGATCTCTCTAAAGGAAGGAGGAAAGGGGTAAAAGGCCTCTGTGTCGTAAGTACTTGTATGCAATTCCGCTAAAGACAACTGGTGAAGTTCTTTTACTTCTGCATAGGAGATAATTATGTCCTTCAGTAGCAAGCATGGAAAATTCTGTCAGAATCTGGATTTGTGCTGAACTGCAGCCAATATAAGGAAGACTTACTTGTACAAAAAGCAACTTAGCTACTGTAAGAAAGTATCGTGGCAGTTGGTAGTACACAAAGGTCCAAACAAGAACAGTTCAGAGCACATTATCATTTAAACATCTTAAAGGAATTTCCAGAATCAAAAGCAAGATGAACCTGTAGAATGTGCCCAGGAGACTGCAGTCAGTTAATGAAATCAAGAAGAGCCTCCGAATGACACTGCAGGACGAACCTGGCAGCCTCAACATCCCTGGGGAAAAAAATACAAATAACAATGGTGCAGCACAAGCACTTTTCCACTTTTCTTGGAGAGAAATATTCAAGATATTGAGTTATATCCATAGCATGTAAAATACATTATAACAGGGAAACGTTATTTTAGCAAGAGAGATCGTTATTTTTGTATGAATTTATCCTTTCCAACTGTTCAGATCAACAACTGATTAAATCATAGGTCTGTTTCCTCTAAATCAGATGCAAAGACAAAACCATGAGGACTGCAGTTGAGTTTTTTCTCTTAGCTATGTGTCACCTGCTTTTAAGATCTCACAATATATTGCAGTACACAATATACTGCAAAACAGTTTTGTGCTGCAAATAATGTTGAACCACCCACAACCTGATGTAACACTGACACAAGCTGAAACAGCACGTACCATACTAGATTTACTTCCCCTCTCTTTTCTTTCAGACGTAGGCTTGAGCAAAGTAAGTTTTAAAGTCTTGCTCCTCAGCTAGGCTTTCTTAGGTTCAAGAGGACTCAGAACAAGGATATCTGTCCTGAAGTCACCTCTGATTTATTTAGTTTGAAATTTCTACCAAATAATTGGGTTTTTCCCTCAATCTCTGCATGCCAACTAAAAACAAACAAAAAAATTGAGTCTTGCAAATTCCATACCGAATCTCACAATAAATTGTTGTACGAGCAGACCTACAAAACCTCTGAAGCCAGAGGTCAGTTAATGTCAGTACAGACAGGAGCAGCAAGACGTCCTACAATATTTAGGTTTAAATTGAAGATGACGACTATCCCCAGCTCAAGAAAGCATACTCACAGAAAGTAGTTAAGCCCTAGATCACGTTGCACAGGGACATGAGGAACCTCCATTCTTGGAGATACTCAAAACTTTACTGAACAAGGCCCTTAGCAACCTGATCTAGCCTTTGCATTGGCCCTGCACTGAGTAGGAGGTTTGACCATTTGACGTCCAGAGGTGCCTCCCAATCTGAATGTTTCTATGACATATATTGCTCAATGCACAAACATCCATTAAGTACATGTGCAAGCCTGGATAGTGCTGGATGACTAGAGATGCATTCACACATGCACTAGTTCTATTCTCTGTGATGCTTTTGTGTGTTAGGAGCCTTGCCAGGTACTCCAGAGTTGGCTGCTAGCAACAAACCACAACATAACAAAGAATATTTTTGAGATTTTGGAGAAGCTACAGCATAACCTATGACTACATCTAATAGTGATCTGATGAGCCTTACTAATACTTTACCACTGCAGAGTCAGAACAATTTAGAATGCTTATTGTCAACCCGGATTTCAGAGAACCTTCACTGCCAATAGGAAAAACTGCATTTATGATCTATCCATTCAAAATCATTGTTCAAAAGACAGCCGGAGGATCTCCTAGCTATTTACCTGCTAGCTACCTGTTCCTGAGTCATCATGTTGTTGCAGCAGAGCTTCCCTGAATGTGGACCAAATCCAGTCTGGGCAAGCTGCAGATTTTTTACTTTTCTCAAGGCCAAGCCTGAATTTTGCACCATAATCCCAAGACGCCATATGGAATAAAAGAAACATGGTTTGCAAATCCTCACTAAGGAGGGAAGAAATCCATAACTTTAGATTCAGATTTTTACAGAACCTACGTAAATTCAGGTCAGTTAATGAGGCTGAGATGGTCTAAATCAGATGAGGAGAATCTGGTCCTGAGAGTCTCATTTTCAAAACATAACGTACCTGTGCTGGTTTTGGCCGGGGTAGAGCTAATTTTCTTCATAGTAGCTAGCATGGGGCTATGTTTTGGATTTGTGCTGGAAACAGTGTTGATAACACAGGGATGTTTCCGTTACTGCTGAGCAGTGCTTACACAGAGTCAAGGCCTTTTCTGCCTCTCACACCACCCCACCAGTAAGCAGGCTGGGGATGCACAAGAAGCTGGGAGGGGACACAGCTGACCCCAACTGACCAAAGGGATATTCCATACTGCATGATGTCATGCTCAGCATATAAAGCTGGGGGAAGAAGGAGGAAGGGGGCGATGTTCGGAGTGATGGTGTTTTGTCTTCCCAGGTAACCATTATGCACATTGGAGCCCTGCTTTCCTGGAGATGGCTGAACACCTGCCTGCCGATGGGAAGTAGTGAATGAATTGCTTGTTTTGCTTTGCTTGCATGTGCGGCTTTTGCTTTACCTATTAAACTGTCTTTATCTCAACCCACAGGTTTTCTCATTTTTACTCTTCTGATTCTCTCCCCCATCCCACCAGGGGAGAGTGAGTGAGCAGCTGTGTGGGGCTTAGTTGCTGGCTGGGTTTAAACAATGACAGTACCATATATTTATCAGAGCAGGACTCCATTTTGTTAATGTTTGTTTATTCTGTTACCCCAGCATTTGGCAAACTGTATTCATGTCCAAGACATTTACTGTTATTGCTTGTTAGGGTGTACGTGGAACTGTAAGAGATCTTAGAGCTCGATTCATAAAACTAGTTACGCGTGTTCTGTAATTTTGTCATGGATCTCTTATACAGCAGTCAGGCTGCAGGCTGAATGCCTGATTCAAAGAAAGGAATAGCTGTATTACATGAAAAGATTGTAAAATGCTGGACAGGTGCTGGGAAACTGCAGCTCCACACAGAGTTATGGCCTTGGGAAAACACCCCTATTTGGCCACTGATAGATTTAATCACATTGTCTCTAATTACCTCTTTTTCCTCTAAAGATCTGCCCTAACTGATTTTTCTCTAAATTTCTTAAGATTGAAAGGATCTCTTGCGAAAGACCCAAAGGTCAGCCCTTAAGCCACAACTTTCCCAAATCCTCTAATCCCAAAACCTGCTAGACAAAGGTCTATCGGCATGGAGGCTCTTTGATTCCATACCACCTCAGATGTCCACCTCCCATGTCATACAGGCCTACTTTACTTATTCTCCTAGTGACTTCCTTGGTTTGTGGCTACCTTTGGAAGCATACTCTCCCTCACCTCTGGGGGAAGATGCTAGAGATTATCTTGCTCTTCCTAAGCATTTACCAGCATCTAATGAATGGTATGTGTATCCCCTACTCTGTGTCAGGTGCCCATACAGAATCCCAAAGTACTAGGTTATAAAGTGAGGGAAGGGGGCTTAGGAGGCACTAGCTACTCATTCTTCCCAAACATATGGAGATCAACGAGGTATTCATTGTCTACTGGAATTTAGAATACTCTTAAAAAAGCAAATGCTACCTATGTACCCTTAGACCATTTTGTCAGCTTCTTACATCAGCTATTCATGCCTTCTCCCCTTGCATAATTCTTCCGTCCCTATTAATATTTTTAAAAGTCTACTGAGACTATTATACTGAAAAAAGGAGAATCATCTTATAATTTAAGATATATAAGTTGCTATGTTTTTGGAAACTGAATAGAATTTATTAGACACATACATTTACCACTAGCTTCTGATCTTCCTGCAATTATCTATTCTTCAGAACACCATAATGAGAGTTTTAATAAAAACTGGTTCCTATATGCTGAAGCATTAATTCTTGTGAAATGGAAATCACCTGATCTAAAAGAGGATGAATAGAGTGTAGGACATCACAAATTACCTTTTGTAGAAAAAGCCTCTTGCAAAAATATAAGGCAACTAAGATGCTTGCTATAGCATCTGCTATCATTTTTTATGAATGGACTTTTTCTATTGGGTTCATTTTCTTTTCCCCATTTTCTTTTATAGCATAGAGCCCAATCCAACAGGAAAATGACATATCTCCTGCAGGATTCTGAATGTCCTTCAGCTTCCCTTAAAACAAACAGGGATCAAGGGGGTCCAGCACATCTTAGAGCTCATTTGCACTCTTGCACGATGAGTCCCATATATATTATCAGCATCAGACTGATGACTGTATGGAACATCAAGGAGTTAAAAACAAGACATAAGTCTGAACGAAAAACCTAATGTCAGATTTCTCTCAAGTCCAAATTTTTTAAATTGTCATAACCTTCCAATTAATCTAAACAAATCCTACACTAAATTCATGGTATTTCAAAATTGTTACAGATCGTCAGTGATTGAGGGGGCAACCTGACGTCCATATAACGCATTTTTTTGTTTTCAGAGGACAGTCAGGGCTTTCTGATGTCAAACAGGACATGCAAAACTGAGGCACACAAAAAAAATATTAGTCTGTATTGACTATTTTTTTCTGGAGCTCAGGAAAGAACTTCAAAATCTAGAAATTTAGTTGCGCAATTGTACATCATTAAAAACCAGTGAAGAAATCGAGACTGGATACATGCATGCATACAAACTTAAAAGTAAATGCAAGAAGCATTCCACACAGAAAACTGCATGCTCCGTCAGCCCTTGTGCATGAAGGTAGTTTACAGTCTGCTTTGTAGCAGAAATATCTAGTTAGTACATTGTCTCTTTAGAGTTCAAAGTTATGGGTGTTTAGAAACATAATTTTCAAAGTCACATTGCTTTATGACTGTTCATATGTCTAAAGACTAATTAACTGTAACAAGCTGACCATTAGGAAAAAGCATTCATACACATGACAAGATGACAGACGTTTTAACACAAATACAATGCCATCCAAAAAAAAAAAAAAAAAAAAAAAAAAGAGAGAGAGATAAGGTTTAAGTTTCAATTAATTAGAGATGTTTTTGAATACAGTAATAATTTTCAAACCAATGAACCATGTTAAACTAGGAATACAGTATTCCTTATTTTAAACAGTCATTCTACTCTCAAAATCAAGTGGTTTAATAAGGTATTACTTCTGTGCACTGCAATCTGTTCCCTTTCTCTATTCAGCCTTTACTGACAGAAGTAAGAGTTTACCACTTTTACTTTCATTTACCTAGAAAAATGAGACACAATAGGAAAGCAAGAACATAGGATTTCATTTCAAATATTTTTACAATCAGCAACATAAAATAATCCCCAACCTTATAATCCTTAATTCTAATGACACACAAAACTGAGCTCATGTTTCTATTTTTAGAGCATAAAACCTGGAATATTTGAGGGGGGAAAACCCTAGCAAACTACACCCCATATTTCCATTTCTTTTGTATCTTTCATACCAAGAAAATGAAGGCTTTCAATAGTATTCACCTACTCTGTCTTACTCTACTATATTAGAGAACTTTTGGAAACGTGACTTAGCCCGAGAGCTTTCACTACAGCCTGGTGGGCATGTGTTTAAGCTGCCTCTCACCTGACTGTCAGAGCTTGGCATCTATACTAGCATTACCATCGGTTGGTGGGTGGTGAGCAGTTGCATCACATGTTTTTTCCTGGGTTTTTCCTGGGTTTTGTTTCTCTCTCTTGTTGTTTTCTTTTTCATTACAAATTATTGTTATTTTATTTCAATTATTAAACTGTTC
>WAAD01014259.1:2634-15271 GCA_013389945.1 Fregata magnificens
CTGTTGTTGCCTTCTGCAGAAAGTCTCTAATTAAAGCAAACTGAAAAAGGTCCTATACTCTCTTTAATCCCCAGTCCTGTTTTGTTGTGGGAGCCCACAGAGGGATGGCAACACAGTGAAAGCCATATATACTGGTGATAAGCACTTTCTTCACCTAGAAAATTCTCTCCCTTCTCCTGTAACCCCTCTACAAATTTTAAACACACAGACAGTGTAATACAAGTCACTATTTGTCCAGTATCTGAAAAACAGAGATTACAAAAGGATGGTATTTGTTACTTTTATAAAGTCCTTAACAAAAAAATGCTTAGAGAAGACTGAATAAAATCATAGACAGTGTTGTATGCTGATGGATCTGCTTATTTATTTGTATGTTGCACATGATCAGACATTAATCTTGTCTATGTCACGTTCAATATGTTTTATAGTTGTTCTCTTCTTTTGCTTTTTCATGCTTTAATAATAGGGAAGAAACAAATTGAGTATTCAGCTGGCTTTGCTGTGTTTTGAAATGCAACTTCATCATGCATTTTCTGAATGCAAATGATAATAAGCTTTTTATTTCTTATATAACCTACACAGGAAATAGCGATAATTAAAGCCTGGGANTAACCTATACAGGAAATAGCGATAATTAAAGCCTGGGACTTTATATTGAGACAGAGTAATAAGTGCTCACTGATTCGTAACTCCTTATGAATAATGCTTACTCTTTCCTTTTAATGTGTACATAGAAAAGAACTAGTTGACAACTAATGAAACCTTTATATGGTTTCAAAATTCNTGACTTAAAATGTGATTTCCCAGCCTTTGGGAATTAGTTAACTTGAAAATTTCAGTTGTCTTTAATAAGAGAGGAAGCATAAGACAATAATTTTGGCACTAGTTTAATACAGGCTGTTGAGTATACTTCACTGGCACAGCTTTCCTGAATAAGTCTGAGCCATTTAGGGCAAGGTCAAAAGGAAGCTATCAAAGACTTGGGAGTTGTTAGGTGTTGCATCCCAAATTGCAGAGCTAGAAAATTCAGCCACCCACTAGCCCTGAAATCACCTTTACTCCCAAAACTGTCTCTGTCTTCCAGCATTGAACAGCAGAGTGGCATCGTCATACCTGACTGAGCTCCAGAATCAAAGCATTCACCCTGCTGCACCTTTCACAGGGCAGTCATAGCCTGTGTCTAATGCATATGTAAGGGACTTAATGATCCGCTAATTATATTAGTGGCAAAAACATCCTTTGCAAACTGCAGCTGCTGTGGCATTCTATCTTTCCTTTTTTACAATAGCCTGAAGGTTGGAGCACTTGCCCCATGAATGGAAAACACCAAACAGACTCAATGGAAAATGAAGCCACATCTCTCTACTTCTTAAAGGGTCCATTTTGAGTGGTAGAAGGCAGTCTGTCCCATTTTCTGAAGCTATTCCATTGTCAAAAACGTAGTTTGTTTCCCTGGCCATTAAGAAACAAGAACAAGTGCACAAGCAAGCATGATGTTACAGCCTAGGAGTCAGGGGAATGCATCTGAACTCCCCTTACAGCTCCCTGGCCTGGGTCTGTCTTCTGTGACTGCTCTATGTGACTCTCTAGTGACTACTCTATGCAGAGTGCACAAACAATTCCCAGGGCAAGGTTCCAAGTTTGTTACTCAGCTCCAACATTATGTCACCTATGTTTTAGGTACAGGGAAAACCATGGAATTGGGCCTTATGCCTGTCCCAGTTCCCTCCCTTTGTTAAAAATACAGAAAACTGGTATCTTCTCATGTCTCAAACCTGTATACAAAGAAAACATCATTAATTGTGAAGTGCCTGGACAATGCAATAATGAAACCATTTAAATGCCAAAGATAAATAAATTTAGTAATGCAGTTTTTAGTCAAAATACTTTTTATGTCTTTGTGATAAAATATATTTGGTTTGTTTATACATTTTAAGCACAATTATATTATAAAAACTTAGAGAAGCTGTTAATAGGATCGCCTAATCAGAAATATATATTGATAAGAAGTTGCCTCATATTTATGGGACATAGTAACTGTGATAAAAATTCATCTCTCATGAAGCAACCTTTTTGAAAGTTTACAGTTTAAAAAGCCCCAGGCTATATTTTATGTTTTTTTAAAGCTGTTCGCTTTTCTCTTCCCTCATTTACAGGATCTTTATATTGGTTTGTTACGATAACCAGTAAGAGAGGTTGCTACTTATTCTTTATTACTTTTATAGTTTTCTCCTGTGTGCCACAATTATCTTCAAGGAAATTAAGCTCAGGAAATACTACAGTAATGTATACAATAGAACTATCACAGGGAAAAGTAACACAAGAGGAAGAAAAAACACAGCAAGACTCTACAAAGGAGAGTCTATGTAAGTCTGCAAAATATAAGATTTTTATCATTTATTTAAAAATAAATGAATACATTTACTATGTATATGATCTAATTCTGTTTTTCTTTTTCTAATACAGCTTTTTAGGCTGAAATATTTATAAAAGCACAAATTTTGAGGATACCATAGAAAACCCTACTTGGTTTCACATGTAAATACACACACAATAAATCCACTTCTAGAAGCAGTCCTGATCCAGACTTTAGATGACTTTACTGGAGAGTCTTACATCAGTTTTGAGGGTTTTTTTGCCTAGACCTCAACTGGGTCATTTAACTTAACATGTGTGCAGTTAGAGTTGACAAGTTATGTTCACATTTGAAGAATCAAAAAATTGAATCTGTTCAAACACCACTCAAATCAAAATTTAAGTACAGAAAAGTATATGTAAGATTTTAGGTAAAATAATTACCAAAAAAAATTGGTTTTGAGAAGTAAAGGAAGTAAGATAACCAAAACATGAATTTTTTCAGCAAGTGGTACTCTTGGCCTCTCATTCTAATTTAAGTCCCATTCTAGAATATTTTTAAGTAATTTCAACACAACAGCTTTAAATCACCTAGTTTAGGTGAGTGTTCAGGGCTGCTAGTTCAGATTCATAGGTGCCTCCCATTCTTCAAATACAGGCTGGCTGACAACACAGATTAAACACATAATTTTAAAATGTCATTTTTACATTCTATTGTAGAAAGAGAGTACAGTCTTCTGAGGGAAGGAAGGCTGACGAGTAAGTGAGATTGAAAAACAGTCTGGACAGAATACAGTTGAATCATAGAATCATAGAATACCAGGTTGGAAGGGACCTCAAGGATCATCTGGTCCAACCTATCTCGGCAAAAGCATGATCTAGACAAGATGGCCCAGCACCCTGTCCAGTTGAATCTTAAAAGTATCCAATGTTGGGGAATCCACCACTTCCCTGGGAAGATTATTCGAATGGCTGATTTTTCTTGTTCTGAAAACTTTCCTCTTCTGTCCAATCGGAATCTCCCCAGGTGTAACTTGTACCCATTACCCCTTGACTTTTCCATGTGACTGCTTGTAAAAAGGGAGTCTCCTTCTTCTTTGTAGCCACCCTTTAAATACTGAAACATGGTGATAAGGTTTTCCCTAAGCCTTCTTTTCTCAAGGCTGAATAAACCCAGTGCTCTCAGCCTTTCCTCATATAGCAGGCTTNCCCCAGCCGGGTAGATCCCAGCCTGTGCTGCACTCCTGGATTATGTTTTCCCAGGTGCAAGACCTTACACTTGTCCTTGTTAAACTTCATAAGGTTTTTGTTAGCCCACTCTCTCAAAGTGTCCACTTCCCCACTCAGTTTGGTATCATCAGAAAACTTCATCAGGCTACACTTGATCCTGTTATCCAGATCACTTATGAAGGTATTGAATAATGTTGGGCCCAACATTGATCCCTGGGGGACCCCACTTGTGACAGGCTGCCCGTTTGAAAAAGGAGCTATTTACTTTTGCTGAGAGAATACTAAGCGATAGGACTGGCCTTGTTTTAAGAAAAACTTTTCCTCTATTACATGGTCTATTCAACTTATTTTACTGGCATTTTTTACATGTGCGATCTGTATGGCACACAAATTGGCTCTTATCATCTTGAAATAAGATATACAAGGAACTATTATGCAGGATATGAATGAAAAAGAGGGGAAAAAAAGAAAAAGAAATTAGTATAAAATGTCAGAAATTAAATATAAACCAAATCGATACTTGTAACTTGATGCCTAATGTAACCAGCATATCTTTTTCTAGAAACAACTGTTACCAGAGTCTCAGAAGAATCATGTTAGAAATGTCCATTAAACAGAAATGTCTGGAAAGAATATATAGCACCATTTCCTCCTCTTTCTTAAATTTAAATGTGAGAAGATAACTCCTCTCATTTGAGAATTGTACAATTTGAAAACCCAGGTTTTGTATTATTCATTTTAAAACACAATTCCTTTCATCTTCATTTTCTACCATCCACAGACAACCATGGCCAAAGATGCTTCACTTGTTTTAGCTGACTCTACAAGATCAGTCATCACAGTCAAAGGGTCAACAAGTGTTGTCCTATGCACTCTGAGAGCTAGCAAGGTCTGAGATGAATAGATGCAAAGCCTGTTCCCCACCACAGTCTGGATATCATGAAAAGTGGGGAAGGGAAAGGGATTACAATAAATTGCAGAAGGTTAAAGGCCAAGATACAAAGAGGTATAGGGGAAAGAGATCTGGAACAAGCAGAAAGTGAAGTGGATTGTGTAGAAGGCATCCAAAGGAAACTGAAAAACTTTGTAGCTGGTAGGAACCCCTTAAGCTTGGGAACAAGTTTCCCATGTGTCAGTGCTCCTCTGTGAGAAGTCAGTGAAGCTCATAGCCAAAAATTTCTCTTTGTTTCAGCATTACAACACACAGAAGATATCAACCTACTAGTGCCAATAGATGCTGCACTCATTTGTGCAGCACAGTCTACAGTGGCTGTAAAGACAGCCCCAGCTCTGAGATTTCAGCAGTTCATTCAGTGATTATGTTTCAGTATTAACAATGTTATCCTAACAGTCATTATTAAGATGCCTGCGCGAATATAACTGGGTGAAGGTGTGAGAATGTCCAAATTAACCAAAGCAGCATTTCACAAAAAGTCTTTGGTTTGATTTCTAATTCCAGAGCAGTTATTTTTCTGTTCAAGCAAAAACCCACTTACAAGGGCAGCACAATGCATAAGGTGTGATTACTCCTTCCACAGAAGAGTGACGTAATTGTGCCAGAAATGTTTAAATGACAAAATACACTGTTTTCCCATTTTAGCACTTTCAGAATGACTAAGCTTCTAATAAATTAAACAAATGAACAGCCTCACTGAAGACGTCTATTTACACTTCCTTATTCTTAAAAAAAGTATTTGTTTTCCGAAGAACATGCTTTATGATATTTTTATTATTTCCTGAGGTTTTTTAACCTACAATAACTCTATGCCAGTGACTTTATCCCTCAGTACTAATTGAGGGGCAGAAAAAGCAAGTAAAATAGAGATTTGGGGAGATGAAAATTTATTGAGCAAAAGTGTAACCAAGCATTCAGAATTTTCTTAAATATTGGTTCCAGAAATAAGCAAATATTTGCATGGTTTCTTATGTTTTCTGAATCATCCCCTCATCACTAATTCAAATGTGCACAGCCCTCTGTAGAAATACATTCACAGGCTGAAGGTAGAGCTCAGAAAACTATTCCCAGCAAATAGCATACTCAACAAATGTAAGCATTTTCCTGACATTACAGAAATATCAGGAATATAAATTTATAAGGCAATTGTTATCATTCATATCAAATGCTGCAAGATGAAAGTCCTTGTGCAAGAGCCATCTATCCTTGACAGTGCCCAGTCCATGCCCTCTACTCCCATGGACTCCTCTGGCTTGTGAATATGACCTGCAGGGATTCAGAAAACAGATGCTGTAAAGGTAATGTATCTGTTTTTATATGATTGCCCAATAATGGGACAAATGGCTAGGCAGAGATCAGTGTTTAATTCTTTGCTTAGTCTGTCGAAATGCTTCCCACATATTCTCCATCTTCGAAGAAAGAGTTGCTTCTGACTTTACAAAAAGAGTATTTAATGTGAAATTCAGGCTCTATAATAGGCATCAGGTCCCTTACTTGTGAAAGTCCTAAGCAGTAGTTGGGTTTGTTCCATCTTATTCTTTTTTTTACACTGTGAATCTTTTATTTTTGCTGGAGTCATCCAGCTTCCAGTGAAGGAGGGCACAGTGTCTGTTCTTTACCTGTGAGATAGCATTACAGTTACGACATCATCCTGCGTAGTTAGATGATAAAAACTGGAACCCTGTCAGGTGAAGAATGACAGAGGACCACAGTTTTCCATCCCCTAGGGCAACAGTCCTATGAAAGATTGGTGGCCATGGCTTCATACCACATTAGAAGAGATAACAAAGGCGGGATTTTTTTTTTTTTTAAAGATCCTAATTTCTTCTCTGGAGGAAAAAATCCTAAATTTAAAAAGGCATGTCAGGATATATGTAGATTCAATACATGGGTTGTCTTCCTTCAACATTCTGATTCGTGCCCCTACAGCACATATATACAGATTTTCACATTAAAAAAATAAGCAAACAAACAAAAACCACCGTCATATTTAACATTTCTTAGATAACAGTTTGCACTTTTTACACTGTTCCATGTCTGGTATGAAGAGGAACTTGATGTTCTGGGTGGTCCTTTGGAAGAGAAGTGCTCCAAAATTAGGCACAGAATCCACTACTTTGTTGACATCATTAATTGACCTAGTTTCCAAGTCCTGTGAAAATAATTCTGAGGCTTGGCACTGAAATTGGAATTTTCAGAAAAAAAATCAGCAATGACTTGCCATCATTCCATTTAACAGCAAGAGCAAAGTTCGTATTTCATATTAGTAGATATTAAATTCCACTATACAGCATGATTCAACACAAAGAAATAACTTCTAGGTAGGCTTATAATGTTTTCTGCATTTCTTGTACTAGTGACACTGTGGCTGGTATACACATATTTCATCACGATGGAAGTGACCTCACACTGTTTGACATCAAAATTCAGATTATGGAAAATCTGCTTCCCCTACCTTTTTTTGTAGCTGTAGGTCTCACTGCAGCATAAAACAGAATGAAAAAAGGCTGTACTGGTACAGTATTTATAATAAAAAAATATAAAAGAAGACCGTGAAAGCAGCCTATTCTGCTTCTAGTTGCAAACATGTATTAGTGGAAGTGGCACCATACAGGACAGCCAAATGGTACATAAATATATCCATTTGACCATTACAGAAATGAAGCTTTTTAATTGGAGGAAGGAAAGAAGAAATCGGTTCTCTGACCATAGATAACTTACCTTCCTGTTATAAAAGTATGTATACCACATACATTGATTTTCTTTGCTTATGTCTTCAAGCAGCTTTAGATACTTTATATTATCCAGAGCCTAGCCCTTGAGTCACAGCTTTTGCCTTCATTTCCCATACAACTTTGTGCCACAGAATGATAATCAGCTGAACAGGTGCCTATTGGGAAGAGACTCAGAGCTACAGGTAATATTCCTGCAGTCCCCATGTCTCCCACAAGTATCCTTATATGATTGAAGCAGTAAGGGGCACTGCTTAAAGCCCCTTCACTTGTATTCTCAGTTTTCTAAGATTGGCAGTCAAAACTGACACTTGATTTCTTTACAGGAGGTGTTCTTTTGATAAACGGTTCCTTAGTGATAATAGGGAGAGCAGCAGAAGAGGAGGGAGTATAAAATACATTAACCAGGCATTTTGATTGATGTTCTAAAGCAATCAAAACCTGCGGGGGGCAGAGCCATAGCTTGCTCAGTTTTCTTTTCCAATTTTTGCAGTCTATTATAGGCTACTAGCCTGTGGCTCTGAGTCTGGCAAACAAAAGTTCAGCAACAGAATACACAAGGAGGGGGGAAACCACTGAAAAAACCCTAATGTGTGCAAGGCAGCAATGTTAGCCTCGCTCTGATCACAAAGAATGTGATCAACGTGATCAATGTGACAAGACTTATAGCGACAGAAATCTCCTAACGCTGTTCACTGGTCAAAAGGCAGACATTTAAGTCTAGAGTATCCCTCTTCCTTTGTCCCTTATTCATATTCTCCGCCTTTTGCTTTTCTTGTTGTTTAACTTCTTGCTTCACCACCAGCTTGTTCTCTGTCTCTTCCATCTCCATATCCTCTATCTTGTCCCTGCTGGATCTGGTCATGAATTTACCCTTCTAAGAGAAAGACTCTGCTCTGGTTGAGAATTATATGCAACATAGGAAAGAGAATATAAAGCTAACCAACAATGAAATAAGGGAGTAAGCAGCCAGGGTGGTGGTAAGATACACATAGTGTTAAAGTCAAACTAAACCAGACATCTAAGGTGATTTTAAGAAAAGGAAACCTCTGCTGAGGTAAGAGATGTCTCAGACCTAAACATTCATCACCATGAAACTAATGAAGGTCCTTTAAAAGATAATTACAGACCCTTTTGAATACTTAAAGCCCTGTTAAGAATCTGAGAAACATTTAAAGGACTTAGTGAAATCATAACAAGATAAAGTATACGGATAGGAAAAAAAAACATAATAAAGGTGATGGTGCGTTAAAGTCACAATCTAATAACACATCACTATTTCACACAATATGCATCAAAATTATTTACAGATTTAAAAGTTTATTGACAAAGTTTGGCCATGAAGGAAATGCCACTTAAACCAATTACCCCAAAGGTACATTCTATGGACCTAGGATGCAAAATCAAGTCTTGTGTGTACTCATTTCAGAAATTGATGACATGTTCTTCACAGTCCCATTTAAACGGTTCTACATATTTGGTAGAGTGAATGAAGATGCTTTTGGTCCTTATTCTGTCCTGTTCTGTGTGCCTAAGAGAGGTCCAAGAGTACTAGTGTTCTCCAATTCCTCTGTTCAGAATAGATGCACAAATCAAGTAAGGATGGCTTTCTTTTACAAAATACACAAGAAAAGGATCTTATTATGGCTGCTTATGTACGATCTGCACGCCTGTGCAAAACTATATTCAGGCATAACCACATGAAATTTGTGACGTAAAATATTATCTGTGCAGTATCTGTGAATCTATTGTTTTCTTGCTCAAAAACTTAAAGAGAAATAGAAATATGTTACAGGTTTTAATTTCAGTTTAATCTCACACTCCAAATATCTGGTCAAATTATTTATTTTCTGGAATCTCAGCTTCGTAAAGGGGAAAAGAAATTCAGCTAGGTAAATCTGATCTCTGGTCACATGGTGATTGTGGTGTGTTCACTCTGGCTGGACGCCAGGTGCCACCAAGCCGCTCTATCACTCCCCTCCTTAGCAGGGCAGGGGGAGAAAATGAGATGGAAAAAAAAAAACCTCATGGGTCAGGACAAAGGCAGTTTAATAAAGGCCAAGGCCGCGTGCGGAAGCAAAAGGGAAAGGACAACAAACATCCCCCTCCCCACCTCCAAGCAACAGGTGATGCCCGGCCACCTCCCAAGAAGCAGGGCCCCAGCACGTGCCGCGGCTGCTCCCAAAGACGTCCCAAACAACGAAGGTCCCCCCTCCTCCTCCTTCCTCCCAGCTTTTATTCCTGAGCAGACATCACAGGGTATGGAATAGCCCCGGTCAGCCCGGGTCAGCTGTCCTGGCTGCTCCCTCCCAAGACCCCGCCCAACCCCAGCCCACGGGAGGCGGGGGGATGTTGGAGAGAGAAAGCCTCGAGGCTGCGCAAGTGCCGCCCGGCCACGGCCACAACACTGGTGTCGCCTCCAGCCACCGACTCAACACACAGCAGGCTGCCACGGGGAAAACCAACTCCCCCTCAGCCAGACCCAGTACAGTGATCTCCTCATTCATATTTGTGAACCTAGGAGATTCTACAGAATGACTCTCTTCTATTATTTCATGAAGCTATGCTCTCTGAAACCAGTAATAATTAGGTTTTGATGATTGGTCTTGGAGTAGATATTGATATTACATATATAAACAGTCTGTAGTGGTATGTTTTGGTTTTCAATAAGCAAAATATCTACAAGGACCTCATTTTTGTCTTGATTTGCTCAGCAGCAGTTACCTCTAGCATGAATGTAACAGATAGAAAATTGACAAATTAAGTAGCTTGTCAATTAGTAAAACAAAATGTAATTCCTAAAAAAAGTATTCCTCACTAAACTACTTTAAAAATCCACATATTGATCTATTCTTTCTCATTAGAATGTTCTAAAACTTAAATTTTAAACCATAATAACATAAAAATGTGTTTCATCCATTTTTGAAGGCATGTGGATTTCTACTCTTTGTTTTACTTCCATAGTTCATTTCATGGAACAAGGTAAATAACATTCCAAAAATTCAGGTAGCATGGCAGACCTTGTTTTTGAGATTAGGAAATAAACATCTGAATATCTAGAAATAGCTTGTACGGACACAGGTTTATAGCTGACCCCAAAGCATTTTATTCAGTATATAATTAAATGAATAAATAAAGCCAATTAAAGATTTTCTCCATTTGATAATAACTGTGTGTACACTATGCAGAATAACTAAGACAGGTTTCCTATGTATAAAAGTTTCTGTGAACTATCTTCACAACAGAGGTAGAGCTTCTGTAAGTATCACAATAAAGACCAAAGCAGAAATAACCCTTGGAAGGTGTGGAGACGTAACCAGTCTTGGCTGCGTTAGTAGCCTAGAGAGTCACAGGCTATGCGCGTACTTGTGCCAGAAGCCTAGATGCAGTACAGCCTCACAGTAACAGAAGTACAGATTTCTTCCACTGTGCTGAATATGTTCCAGATCCATCCTAAAGGTGAAGTGCAAAACAATTCTGAAACACCAACTGCTGTACTTATTTTGAAGATATGCATGTTCAAAAATGCTCTATAATCACACACACAAATGAATACCTGACAGATTCACAGTGTTTCTGGAAGGTGTACAGGAATACAAGCAAAAATGTTTCCTGGTAGGGATAGCAGTGTATGTAGAAACTGCTGATACATGTGCAATGTAAGCTATAGCTGGGCTTGAGATGAATAGCAGCATAGACACAGTTGCCTTGCACTAGTCACTGTTAAAAAGCACACAGCAGAACTGAAACTAACCTAACCAAGTAAAAAGCCAGTGACGAATGATCTTTAAGACATATATGTATGTTATGAGGATTTTAGGTAGAGCTTTTGATTATTAGTGCAAGATGGGTTTTCCAGATCTGATCTTGCCTGAGTAAAGGAAGACTTTTTTTTTTAAAGGTATTGGTGATTGCAATATGAATTAACAACACAGAAAAACTCTATATAGAAAAATAAGACCGTTCAGTTCTCTAAAAGCGCTTCATTACATCTTCTAGTTATGTCCTACGTAGCCCATGAAAATGGAAGCATGCTCATCTCATGTAAGGATTAAAAACTTTAAAACACCTGGTTTTCAAGCTTCAGTTTGTTTTGCACCATGGTAGATCTTGGTTTATCTGTACTATAAAAATTCATACCACAAAAATTAAGTGCAAAGGCTTTAGGAAACAGCAAGGAAAAGGCACTAGATGTACTCAGGATTCTGAGAATATATGTCCAGAAAGTCACACCTTTAAATATTTGAACATTGCATTACAACCAGGAGATTTTTTGAGGATAAGTAGTTGTCACATATAAAAATTCAGCGTGGGTGTTTACTCTCCTAACTCCCTGTCAAGGTGAAGATAGCTGATGTGTATTTCACCTTAATGACTGTGTGTAGTTCCTATTAACTTTAATTGCCTAATGGATTTGTCAAGAAGAACAAGGCCCTGGAATCAAGTCGCAAAGTTTCCATGAATTTCACTAGCCTGTTGAAGGTAAAATACAAAAATAATATATTTACCTTACTTAGAGAAAAAGGAAATAATGCTAGATGCTACAAGAAAACAGGAAAAACATAATCTTTTTATACTGTTCCCTGTTTTACCAGACCATACTTAATTTAAAATCAATTCACAGTCTACTGAAATAAGTAGCGTTCATTTAAATGGGAACAATTAGACAAATGGAGCTTCAAGCTACGGATGTGCTAAACTATCCACTGGTAATTTCATCTAAAGATGCAACAGGGTGGAAGACTAAGACTTCTGCATGTCATTTATTGAGTTAGTTAAAATTTGTTCGCAGATCATAGCAAGGTAAATTGCTACAGCTGTGCAAAACAACTCATATTTCTGTTACTACATTTTGTGAATGTAAATTCCTACTCTGGTTATTTTGGAAAATGTAAATGTGTCCTCCATCATCTTCATGCTTATTTCAGACTTCTGCCCCTTGTCTGTAATTATGAAGTTCCTGAGAAAGGAGATATAAAATATGAAGATGTGCAGGCATTTACAGCCCTGCATTTGCAAACTTTGAGCATAAGTTGTAAAAATGTAAATTAATAATAATTATTATTATTGAAAATACCTTACACCTTTTGGGATTTTTCATCTTGAAAGTATTAGAAGAACTTTGAAATTTAGCAAGTTACCTACACCCAGGAACCAAGCACATATTGCAAACTGCTTGGCATGGAACTTTCAGACTGGCTACGGTTACCCCAAGCCTGCTCCCAAACCTTCAGCACTGCCCACATTTTCTACACCTCTTGTGCTTAAAACCAATCATCTCTGTGACTATGTCATAATCCATCTGCATATTTTGCCAGCACACCTTAACCTGGCTTTGCATTTGGATCTCGGAAGCTAGTTCCGT